>MVGT01004160.1:17138-27726 GCA_002174775.1 Macleaya cordata
TCAATCAGAAGAAGATGTTACTTGGTCTCTCTCCAAAGAGACTAGATAATGGTTTTTTTAATCAAGAGGGACCTGACACCTTTCAAATTCAGGTGGTGACTCTACAACATTGAATAAAGGATGTGACTCTCCTTCCGCTTTAAATCGACTAGAAAAATGCACTAAAATAAGAAAATAGAGGATCATCCACAGAATAGATACACATGCACAAAAAAAAGGATATTTGCGATCTAGGAACATTGGCACTAAGAAACACACGCCCCATGAGAGGAGGGTGCAGGCTATCCCCTCGAGCAGGAGGACTCAAGAGATGATTGCGGTAGCAGTGGTTAGGCCACACCCGGATGGGGGAGGAAACGCGCTGGCACAAAGGTGGAATAGCTTTTCAACTTCAAAAAATTGTGAACGATTCGTACGCCTCAGGCTCCCTCGGCATCCCAGAGCCTTCTCTTTTCATAAGAATGAGGCGGAGTGAGAAGAGAGGAGAGGGTTGTCACTCCTTGGAAAGGGCATATCCTAGCGACGCGTTCCTTTAAGAGAGTTCCTTCGGCGCTCGCAGTGCCAGTTGAAGGGCGGGGGGCCACATGCATGCTTCTCTATAGAGTGCCACGTGGATAGTAGATGCGCTACGTCAGACGCTTCAACTATAATAATATGGTATAGATAATATATATAGATTTAGTGACGACATGTGGCAACTAAGGTTTTATCTTTATAATATATATAGGTTCCCACCGAAGTGCACATTGCTTGTTCCCAGAGTTTTCAGACAAGAGCTTCTGAACTAGCCCTTACAGCCTCTCAACACATGGGCCTGATCGAACACCTGAGTGATTCCCTCTCAAAGAGTAGGGATCCGCCCAACCTTCCACGCTCCCACTGATGCACCAGGAAGAAATCGACCTTTAGACCAACCTAGGAGCTCCTGATCAATCTTGTCTAGAACTGGGATCATTTTTGGCAAATTTCCTAGCAAATATGGCTCCACTTTTGACCATGTTATTGAAATCTTTCATTTTCAAGGATAAAGGGTTCTGCTTTGGAGGAGTCATCCACGTAATCTTCGGTAGCTTTTTCTGTAAAAATTGTTGTAATCCTAATATTACCGAATTTTAATAGAGGTTGTGTAGTTATCATGTTGACATTTAAGGATCTATCTATCAGTTTGAGGATGTTAGAGAGTGTCCCAGGCTATGTAGTGGAGGTCATGGATTAAAAAATAAAAAAAACTCAAAAATATATAAAAAACTATAAAAAAAACTTGATTTACTTGATTACACCAAAATGGGGTTTTTCTAACACTTCATTTTTCTGCTTTGTAACAATTATATACGTTACAAATTTTGTAATGGCTATATTCATTACAAACTCTAGGTATAAGTTACAAAAAATCGAAAGAAAGTATAATAAAGGTTTGTGTTCTGCAACCAAGGTTTTTTAGCCAATTTTAGCACAAGATTTTTTGTGGGGCCCACATAGCAACGATTCAATGGCTATATTTTTGGGAGGATCTTCTACTCACCAAATAGATCATCTTTACAAAAAATTACATTGTTCTAAAACTTTTAAGCCCTTTAAAAGTTGGGTGATTGTGATCTGTCCATAAAAATCGTTAATTTGAACAAACATTTGATGATGTTGAAAGTTTTAGAACCAAGTGATTTTATACAAAAGTGATCTATGTGGTGAGGAGATCATGTTCACATTCTTGGATCANTTAGCTTTCTATCACTGAACCCATTGGCGGATCCAAGAATTTTCTTCGAGGTGAGCGAGGAAAAAAAATTGGGACCGAAGGAAAATCGCTACTCACAAATGGGTCAATTATTTTTTTGTTGATCAGAAAAACCAATAGATGTTAAGGAAGAGGAATGTACACAAATGGGTTAATTGTTGCCAATTAAAAAATAATTATCAATTGTTTAGAAAGTCATAAATGATGAAATAATAAAAAGATAAATACTTGGGTTAGCAAAAGGAGCAGAGTAAAGAATAAAAGTGTCACACACTACTATCTAATTTTTATTTAAAATTAGGGTGGTCAAATTTCAAGTCTTACAACCAAAACTTGAAAACAGGGGGTGGTCAATTGACCACCCTCCCTACTTACTAGATCCGCCACTGACTGAACCTATTTTCTCTCTCCTCTCTCTTAAAACTATCTTCTCTCTAGTCCGTCTATTTATCTGTATGTATTTGGTTCTGCTCCATCTGAGTGAAAATAATTCTTTAAAGAGGTTTCAATGTTTTACGTTAATAAATGGATTAATTATTCAATTACTATCCTCCCAAGCATGTGTGGTGTATCATTGTATCCTCTCGATCAAAAAGAAAAAAAAAAAAAAATTGTATCCCATTCTTTCTGATTTTTGATCTTATATTTGTGGAGTGTCATAGAACCCATTCAATTTGGTGGGACCTAGCGGTTCCTTGGGTCCACTAACACGTGGATGTTGTACACCTTTTGATTGACTGACAGGCCAAACATCTTTAGCTTTCTCATAATATTTATACAAAGCTCATTATGGATCTTGGATAGGCTAGAGGTTGGTTTTTTTATGTTTAAAGGCTGGACATACTTGTATTTCAATTTGTTGCAATTTTGAATTTGCAATTTCAATGTGTGACAAATCTGAAGTTGCAAAAAATTTGTCTCTTGTCTCTCTAGGTCTCTGGTGAACTTTCTAAAACTTGAAGATGATTTGTTGCAAATATGAATTTACAATATCAATATGTTGCAAATTTGAATTTGCAATTTTGTTTCAAATTCAGATTTGCAACAAGTTTGTCTATAGTTCTCTTTCTTTCTCTCTTTAGGTCGCTGGTGAACCTTCTAAAACATGATGATGATATGAATTTGCAATTTCAATAGGTTTAGGTCTCTAGAGAACAATTTATTTTTGTTGCAATTCTGAATTTGTTAGAACTGTTTTCTTTGAGATTTCTTATGTTTTTGTTGTTTTTGTAATGAAGAAATGATTAAAGACTTCTTGCAAATCTGAATTTGCAATTTCAATAACCCTTAAACTAATAGCGGTAAAGTTGGAATATTTATCGTTTTGCAGGCTGGAGACCATGAACATCTGGACCAGATCAGGGCAGGCAAAGGTGGTTGGAACCGTTATATGTCTATGTGGTACCATGGTAATGTCATTTTACCATGGACCACTCCTTTTGTTTGAGTCTGATTTGTACTGGAACGAGCTAGCCGAGGGCGTGAAGGGAGGCCAGAAGGCAACAATTTTGGGCCCTGTTCTAGTATTTTTGAGTTGTGCTTCTTGTGCCGGATGGTTTGTTATCCAAGTAAGTGTATAGTGTTTTGATAATTTATTAGAGTTAGGCAAATTAACCTTCATTTTTCTAATCCCTTCAATTTTTTTTCTTCTTTATTCCAGGATAGGCTGAACCGTACTTTCTTCGCCCCGTATACAACCACATTCCTGATGACTGTGATGTCGATACCCCAATTTGGTGTAATTGGGGTTGTCGAGTCACTGGTCACACATAAGAGTGTTGGACATTGGGCTTTGGGCTTCAATGTCAGACTCTTGGCAGTATTATACAGTGTAAGCCTTTAGATTCTATTAATCAGTAGTATTTTCAATTAATTTTACATATTGGATATAAATCAAAACTGTTAATGATCTTATATCTCCATTTGTTGAAATTCAGGGAATACTGGTTTCTGGATTTGGGTTTCCAGTGACGACATGGTGCATCCAGAGGAGAGGCTCTCCTTATGTGGCGATGTTCAGCCCATTGGTGCTCATCATCGTAGCTATTATCGGGTGGTTCCTATTGCATGAGAGTATACACGTGGGACCGTAAGTTTAATTATCTTCCTTTATTCTACTTTTGTTTTCACTTAATTTTGGATGGAAACTATGAGCTAGATTATTTTGACTCTAGCTTGATTAATTTGTAATATTGTTTTTGTTCTTAATTGGTTTCAGACTTCTGGGGGCAACTTTAATAATTGTTGGGCTGTACATGTTTGTCTGGGGCAAGAATCAGGAGATTGGGAGACAGGAGAATGCTGCTGTAGACAATCAGGTAAATCTTAACTGCATAATGAAAATTGAATGGATTTCTTCTTCTCTTACTTTAGATTTACATATTTAATGGAATCTCGTAAAACTGCATGATTTTCAAAGACACAATTACCTCTTTAAAAACTCATCCATGATGGTTAATATTAGGTTTTTTTTAGCATATTGTTGTAACTCATTTTGTAGCATGTTTAACCACCATTCACAACATGCAGATTGTGAATGGAGATGGAGCACAGGTTGCGCAAGCTTAGATGGAGATTGATTTGCTTAGTTTGGTAGATTGATTGATCAACTTGAAAACATTGAGAACTTGTGTCTTGCATGACATGTAGAGATTGAGTTGATGTTTTGATTATTCTAGATTATTTATGTTAGAACCTTGTTAATTATGATTGACTTTTAGTAGTTTCAATTGAAGTTTGAATCACATTTTAGCACTAAACAGTTATTTTGAATGTAGTTGTTTAATCTGGTTATACTGTGCAGTGTGCATACTATATTGCCATTGTCATATCTCACTCAATCTGATGAAATTTTAAATGAAACCAACTGGAGTCTGGAGTGATGTTTATTAAGGACTGAGAAAGTTTACTCTCTGTTCATGGGAATAATTTTTGGAACTATTTTGGTTGGTCTTCCATAATTTTAATTAGGTAAAGCAGGGTGTATGCTGGAAATTAAACCCAAGTTTTCTGACAACACAGTAACTTCATTGTAGTTTTTCCCATGTTTAGATCAGTAATTTCGAATAGTTTCTTCATGAAAGTTGTTCGAATAGGTGTTATCTGTCTATCTCTAAGTTTTCAGAATTTTCTGAATTAAAATAGAATTACTATGATTTTTCTACTACCAACTGTCATAGAATTTGTACTTCCAAGGTTGCTGTTAACCCGAATTTGAGCTGTTATCTAATGCATTTTTGTTTGCCTAAAATTCTGACAAAAATTATATCAAAGTGTATTTATGAGTTAGCTTTCCAGAGAGATATTGCTTGCTTGATTTCAATCTAATTTGAGCTCTGAATAATTCCTTAAGCTCAATTATGTCAAATCTGAAGAAAAAAAAGAAAGAAGTCCCTCGGCTGGGATCAAGTTTGGGTGATGATCTCAGTCTCCTCTTCCGCTATTCAAACCTTTCTGAGGATCATGTCCCTTGGTTGGTTCATGCTCGTTGAGTCCAGTTAAGACTCTGCGGTGTTCAGAGAGAGTGAGAGACTACTACGGAGCAGACTTTATGGCGAAAAGAGGGGCTACATTCGATCCTAGTTTAAGGAGTTTTACACAGGAACGGAACGCCTCCATTCCTGGAACTCATTTGAGGACTTAAGACAAGTCACACTTTAGAATTAATCCTGGAACTCATTGGAGGACTTCAAAAAGTCATAGTTTAGATTTGCTTGAGAGGGTGATGGGCAGATGATTGTGAGTGTCAACTTAGTTGGGATGTTTATTCTCCCCGTAGTGCCTTTTCCCACCTCCGTATTTGAATTTTGTTTATTTGCTTGGTAGTATTTGGTCGTGGTGGGCATCCCCTGCTGGTTTGCTTGGCTTTGTATTACTTATTTATTTCGGTAATAATATTCATCTTTTACTGAGCCAGAAAGAAAAAGTGTCATCAACAATTGTACAAAGTGCTACTAGCACAACACTGGTTTAATAATTCTATTGATCATTTTGTGAAATTTGTATTGTACAAAGTCACTTGTGAAATGTCATGTTCAAGTGGTGGAATGTACCTAATTAATTGACTTCAGAGATATCAAATAGACCAACTAACCAAACACCAAACACTGGTATTTGGACCCCAACCAGCTTAAATGGGCATGTGGTAAGTAGCAGAGATGTTGGAGACAGAATAGAAGAGAAGAGTTGAAATCTACAACTAGGTTTGAGGTTTAGAGAGAGAAAGTAAGAAGATAGAAGAAGAAGATGAAGAACAAGAGGTGAGAGAAAGATGAGAGACTAATTGTCTCTCTTAGGGGGAAAAGCCTTCCCCTCCCACATTATATTAGAAACAAACAAGTGGGCCAGACCTAGTAATACAACAAGAAGATACAAGACTAACATGGCCCATTGGGCCTACATAAACTAAGCTTGTCACAAAACCAATTAAAAGGAGCACGGGCAAGAGGTTTCGTAAGGATATCAGCCAACTACTCATCAGACTTCACATACGGGCAATCAATTTGTTTTTGTATCATCTTTTCCCTAATGAAATGGCAATCTACTTCAATGTGTTTGGTCCTCTCATGGAAAACAGGGTTGCTCATAATATATGTGGCAGCCTTGTTATCTCAAAGCATCTGCATGGGACCAGGAACTGTAATACCCATCTCACCAAGTAATGATTGAACCCACAACATTTCACAAACAGTGTGAGCCATAGCTCTATATTCAGCCTCAGCGCTTGATTTAGCTACAACTTGTTGCTTCTTACTTCGCCAAGTAACAAGATTACCACCAACAAAAGTGCAATACCCTGATGTGGATCGTCTGTCAACACGATCACGTGCTCAATCTGAATTAGAGTAACCAACGACTGTACCAACAACCGTAAGAGGGTCACTGGATGACTTATATAACAGACCTCGACTTGGAGAGCCTTTAAGATACCTCAGCAATGCGACAAACTGCTTCAAAGTGTGGCTTACGAGGAGCATGCATAAACTGACTAACAACACCAACAACATAAGTGATATCAGGTCGAGTCACTGTCAAATATATCAACTTTCCAACCAATCTCCTGTACCGACCTGCATCATTAAATGGCTCCTCCTGTTCTGCAACCAACCTGACAAATGAATCCATGGGCGTTTCTACAGGACTTATACCAAGAAGACCTGTCTCAGATAGGAGATCTAATACATATTTCCGTTGAGAAGGACTAATTCCAGCCTTGGATCGAGCAATCTCAATCCCTAAGAAATATCGAAGAAGGCCCAAATCTTTAGTATGGAATTTTGTGCTTAAGTGTTGCTTCAAATCTGAAATATCCTGAGAATCTCCACCAGTAATAATAATATCATCAACGTAGACAATGAGAATAATAGACCCCCTGAATGTATGTTGAACAAATATCGTGTGATCAGAGACAGCTCGGCGGAAGCCATAGTCTTTAAGAACACTACTAAACTTATCAAACCAAAGCCGAGGGGACTGTTTGAGTCCATAAAGAGCCTTTTTCAATCGGCATACCAGATGTGTTTCACCTTCCTTTTCATATCCAGGTGGTTGAGTCATATACACCTCCTGAAGATCACCATGGAGAAAAGCATTCTTAATGTCGAGCTGATGCAATGGTCAATGTTTATTTGCAGCCACAGAGATGAGAATACGAACAGAATTCAACCGAGCAACAGGGGAAAAAGTCTTGGTATAATCTACACCATACGTTTGAGTATACCCTTTAGCAACCAGTCGTGCCTTTAGTCGTTCAGCAGAACCATCAGGAAGATATTTCACACTATAAACTCACCTACAACCAACTGGCTGCTTACTAGGAGGTAAAGCAGTGAGCTCCCATGTATGATTCTCACGAAGATAATGCATGTAGGTAAGAACTAGGAACCGAAATGGAAGACATAGATGTGACAAAAGAAAAAAAGGATGGAGATACACGATGATATAATAAACAAGTAGATAATGGATGTTGGGTGCAAGAACGAGTACCTTTTCTTTTAGCAATTGGAAGATCATCATCAGAAGAAGGTGATTCGGAAACTCGTGTCTCAGAATCTACAGGAGCAACAACAGAGGATAAAGAGGGGCCCCAAAGAACAACCTGCCTCGTCTTGGAGCGTTCGTACACCTGTATAGAAGGACAAGACTCAGACACAACTGGATTAGGAACAATAACAGACCTCAACTCAGTAACCGATGTAGGAACATAAACAGAACTCGACTCATTAACCGAAGTAGGAACATAAACAGAACTCGATTCGATAACACTAGGAACCGGTAAAGTAGGAAGATGAGAGAACCCCTCCTCCTCACGACAAGATACAAGGTCAAGGCCAATATTAGAACTAGAAGGAGAGAAATAAGAAGTGGACTCAAAGAAGGTAACATCAACACTTACATACCGTTTATGAGTCGTAGGGCAATAACAACGATAACCTTTATGAGTACGAGAGTAACCCAGAAATATACACTTAACAGAACGAGCAGAAAGCTTATCTTGACCAGAACTTAATATGTAAACAAACGCAACACAACCAAACACACGAGGAGTAACAAAGAAAGGAGAGTCATGTGGATATACCAAACAAAACGGGGATTTATTACCAAGAACTCTAGACGGCATCCGATTGATTAGGTGATTTGTTGTAAGAATTGCATCTGCCCAGTACAGTTTAAGAACATTCATAGCAACCATTAATGTCCGAGCAACCTCTAAAAGATGTCTATGTTTACGTTCAGCTACCCCATTTTGTTGAGATGTGTGGGGACAAGTAGTCTGATGTATAATACCATGATCTGCACAAAATTTTTGCATACATCATTGAGTATATTCTAAAGCATTATCAGACCTCACAATCTTAATTTCTTTACCAAACTGAGTCTTGATCTCATTATAAAATTTGTAAAACATATCTGGTAACTTTGAACGGTTTTTCATTAAAAATAACCATGTCATACTAGTGTAATCATCTACAAAGACAACAAAATATTGAAACTGAGACAAACTTTTTGTTATATAAGGGCCCCATATGTCAGAGTTAATTAGATCAAAAGGACTCGACTGACGACTATTTTTACTCTTAGGGAGGGAGCTCCGATGATGTTTGCCAAGTTGACATGGTTCACACTCTAATGTAGACACAAAATTCAACTGAGGAATTAAAGACTTCAACCTTTCTAATGATAGATGACCAAGACAACAGTGCCATTGAAAGGGGGTGACTGAGGCACTAAAAACAGAAGCAGAAGTACCAACATCCAAATAATAAAGGCCATTCCTTTCATGCCGCCCCGAACAAATTCTCTTTCGTTTCCTGAGATCCTAAAACACGCAACCAGTAGGAGAAAAGGTGACAGAACAATTAAGAGATTTTGTAAGTCTGCTAACAGATAACAAATTAAAAGGAAAGTTGGGAACGTATAAGTGTCACGTTAGCACCGTCCCTCTTTCAAACACTTTTTGTGGTTTTCTACTTCTGTTGTTCAGTCCTTTATTTATTTATTTTTTATGTTGCACCTTTGCAACTTTTGAAGCTCTCTTACTTGATCTAAAACAGCTTAGGATTTCGCTAGATTTACTTGATTTATTTTAGCAACTCTTGAAGAAATTCATGTTTAGCAACTTGGGAATGGTTTCATATGGAGGCTATTATTGACATCTAAATCAAGGATAAGGGCAACTGTCAAACATGGTCAAAATTAATCTTTTCAGTTGACTTTTTATAAATAACAAATAGATAAGGGCTATCAAATTTGGTCAAGCTCATTAAACAAATAATTGTTTGACATTTTGTTCCCCACCTTGAAACCCTAACAACCTCTAACGGTAAAATCGAATTTTGTTCAGGTCTCTCTCGTTGAATATCATTTTCTGATCATCGGAGGTCGTGAGAATGGAAGACAATGAGTTCTTTGAGGTAAATTCATCAATAGAGTTGTGCTCAAAAAACACTTTTGGAGAGGGTATTAGTTCCATTACTCTTCCCATAGAAGTTCAAACATATCATTTTTCGGTAAAAAGGACCAATCTTTGAACTTTTTTTCAAATTTTTTCGAATTTCTGATAGCAGAAAACCAAACTCAAATTCGTGACACTATTACTCCTAACAGTGTAAACAAATTAGATTATCCACTCCTAACAGTGAACAATTTATATTGTTCGCAAAAAAGGGTTTGAACATTATAAAGAACATTTTATAACATTTAAAAAATGATCACTTACAAGAATGTGAACAATAGAAAATATGTGTACACTTGATAGCTTGAACGGTTTAGAAATGTTCTCTTACGAAGATGTGAACGATAGAAACTGTTCACACTTGCTGGGTCAAACAGTTCAGAAATGCTCGATTACCATGATGTAAACGATATAAAATATTCACACTTGAGGATTCGAACGAATCAGAAAAGTTTGATCCCTTAAATGTGAACATAAAAAATTACTTATTTTTTAAAATTACAATTTCATTTTGGGGTTGAGTTTAAGTTTGGTAAATGGGTTTTGACCAACTAAAAAAACAGTAGCCTTTATCATTCAGTTGTCTTTATCTCATATTTAGATGTCAATAGCAGCCTCCTTTCATATTTAAGTAGGCTTTCACTAACAATTTATTGTTCCTCTTCAAAATATTCAGTGTTTAAATTATTTTTTCAAATAATATTTATTTTATAGTGCTTATCTCAAAAGTAACTTTTTTTTTCTTAAAACATATGAAGAGAGTAAGCAGTTGCAAGCTTTTGAAATCCATAAACTCTATTTGCTATTCCTACAAATTTTTATTTTATTTGTTGGTTTTTTATGTTTCTTACTTTCGTTCGATTTACAAATTTTAGTTAGTTTATTAGTTACTTATTGAT
>MVGT01004160.1:38024-81799 GCA_002174775.1 Macleaya cordata
TCAAAGTCTTGTATCAATAACACATGACTTTGTAAGACTCTCTCAAAGTCTTGAACCAATAACACCTGATTTCACAAGTCCATGAAAGTCCATGGAAGTCATGATTGAATAACCCCCTAATAGGAAAGATGATTAATATATGCATGCATCTTCCTTTTAGAACCCTGATGTGCAGTCCTCAAATTGTTCCTAATAAAAAAACCATGGGTCTGTGGGATGTTGAGGGGAGAGAATTTGACTCTAGATCCTCTAACTTCTATGGTATGGAGTATGGTTTTAAATTTTCTATGTTTAGGACTTGCAATGGTTAGATTGGCTAATTACTGAACGGGGCCAACTTTGAATGTCAATTAATTTGTGGTTACAAATAATTTAAGCATTTTGATTAGACCATTTAGGGCTTGGTGTGGATTTAGAGATATCCCAATTTGACATATTGTTTATGCTTGAACACACATGTTGACATAATTTTTTGAAATAGTTATGTATACAATACACTCATGTCATATTTGTCGAATTTCGTGTCAAATGTAAACTCAAGAAGGTCAATGTAACTTGAGTTAGAGTTAGTGAGTCGTTCGGTTCGTTGCGAAGAAAAGACTCTAAGAAGCTCAACCAGTACTCATCTTAAGATGGTAAGTGACTTAGAAACTCAATACCATATGGGGTTAGTTCATATTATATCATATGAGAAAATTCGGAATGACAAAAGATGTCAAAACCCCTTAAAAAAGTGTTTGAAGAACGCTGTCAGAATACCACGGTTTTTCGGGAAAATGTGACCATTTGTATTATGGCCAAAGGTTGGTTTCGAAACCAAACATATTGTTTTCAACAGATGGTTTTTGGTTTCGAAACTGACTTGTTGGTTTCGAAACCAAAGCTGCCGAAGGATGTCAGATAGTTTTTGGTTTCGAAACCAAACATATTGGTTTCGAAACCAAAGTTACTAAAATCATTCTAGGCCCTTTTGGTTTCGAAATCAACAAGTCAGTTTCGAAACCAACGCCCGGATCTGTGCGATTTCAGCTATTTCGTGAGCTGAATTTCTACTTTTTTTGCACATTTCTTATTAAGCATGTTTTAGGAAAATTATTGGAGCGTGGGGAACACCTCTAAATAGGATGAGGGATCAATGGAATATCTCATTATCTCCATTATTGTGTCTAGCTTTTGACCTTAAACAAACTTAGGGTTTTCTGGGTTTGTGCTGGACATTTTCAGTTATAAATAGGGATTGAACCATCAATGTTTAATCAACCATTCACCCTATTTATCAACAAGTTCTTGGAGAGTTTCTACTCTAATCATTTAGCTTCCAAGCTATCCTTCCCATTTTAAATCAAAACGTGAGTTTTGTTGTCGGTGGATTTCCGGTGGTTGAGCTTGAAGTATCAAGCTTGTGGTGTTATACTCAAGAGTCAGTAGTGGTTCAAAGTGCGGGACTTGTGGAGTTAAGTTGGAAATGCATCAACATCTTCTGAGAGGCAAATTCGTGGAGTTCGAATTTGTAGAAGAACTGTACACCGTAATTGTTGGAGCGTAGAAAGAGTCGTAATTCGTGTAAATCGAGTGGTAAATCGGGTTGTAAATTTTGAATAACTCTGAGAGGTCCCTTTGGGTTTGTCAATGTTCATGATGAGACAATGAACTTAATTATAAGTCCATGCTTGAGTTAGAGTTAGGTTGTATCCTTCGTGCAAACTCACACTTTATCGAAGATCAAAGAGAAAGCACGCCAACGTACTCAACTCGCCACCGGAACTCACCACACGTTGGTAAGTGACCTTATTTATCATTCATAGGTGGTTAGAATGCATTAGGACTTGGCAGACTTAGCCACATAAGCTAGGATGAATGTAGAACTTATTTAGACTCATTTTAGAAGCTTTTCTAGCTTATGGGCAAGGTGGTATTGATACCCTCTAAAGGTGGTATCGATACTGACCTAGCCTGTAAGTCAGGCTAGGCTGGTATCGATGCTCCTCTCCTCTACCCCCTCGGGCTTTTGTCGATTTCATTACAAAAAGGGGGAGAAGTAATTATGGAGGAGTTGTATAAGATAGGGGGAGTTTCAAGAAACTCAAGGTTAGTCCTTAGTGCTTATATTATGATGCCTTGATGACACTTGTGTGATTTTGCAGAAGTTTTCCTGTGCTTGTTGTCTATTTCTTATTGGGAAGGTTTTGCATTTTATTGAGTCCATTGTAAGAGAATTCGTGTTGTAATTTGTGTCTTTTGAAAATTTTCTTATGTAAGGGGTTTTGTCATGAAATTGACAAAGGGAGAGATTGAAAGGTCCCTTTGGATTTGTCAATATTCATGATGAGACAATGAACTCAAATATAAGTCCATACTTGAGTTAATGTTAGGCAGAAGTCAGTGAAAGAAGCGTTATGAGACCAGAGGTTATCCAAGAAACAACAGAAAAGGTACGAATCATTGAAGATCGTCTACGTGTAGCACAAAGAAGTGTTATGAGACCACTTGATTTCCAGGTAGGTGACCATGTATTCCTTAAAGTTAGCCCAAAACCTAGAATTAAGCGATTTGGGAAGAAGGGCAAACTTTCACCACGATATGTAGGACCACTCGAAATTCTAGATCGAATTGGTGAAGTTGCATATCGACTTGCATTACCACCATAGCTATACATAATGTATTTCATGTTTCTATGTTACGAAAATACCACGCAGATCCTTCACATGTCATCGACTGGCAGGAAGGTACAACTTAGTGAGAATGTTTCATATGAAGTAAAACCCCTGCGTATTTTGGACACCAAGGTTCAAGGACTCCATAACAAGACTATTCGATATGTCAAAATGCAATGGCAACATCATAACCCAGAGGAAGCAACTTGGGAGCTAGAATCTGTGATTCAAGCCAAATACCCAGAGTTATTCACAGGTAATTGATTCAAACCTACTTATATTTTGAATTTCGGGATGAAATTCTTTTTAAGGGGGTAATGATGTAGCACCCCCAAATTTTTGAGGTATACACTTAATTAATGCATGCATAGTTTTGTATTTCAAAACAAGAATTATGATTAACTAATTGAGTTTCTACAAATCAAAATTGAAAATATAGTCTCCCCAAGAAGTGGGGTTGGTGGAATTAAATGAAAGTGAGAGATAACCATTCTCCCTTCCTTAGACATAACATACATGTGTAGTATGAGAATAATATTTTCTAATTGATTTCAACACAAAACTTTGATTTTTTGGTACAAATCTAGTAACAAATTTTCATCCTTATTATCAAAAGTGGAAACTATGATCTAGAAAAACAAAAATTTCAAACTTTGCCAATATTTTCAAAAGTAATTAGATTTTAAGTAAAAAATTAGCCAACCATGTTAGGCACCAACAATTTTTGACAATCTAACACTAAAAACCTAACCCTTTTCATATTGAAAACCCATCTCTTTGTTGGCTATAAATAGAGGGTGTAGTATGAGAACTCATCACACCTCTTTCATTTATTATACACACACAAAAACTCTTAGAAGTTAGCGATTCCCTTTTCACCATTTTTTCTTTACCACTTATCTTATTTAGTTAAGAAAAAAGAGAGGAAGAGAATGAAACAAAACTGATCAGACCTTGTGCACCATTCAAACTTCATCTTTCTACCATCAAAATCCTAGAAAAACTATATCAAAATACTTATAATTCCTATATCTATCTTTGAGGCACCAAGGAAGGTGATTTTCTTCACCTAACGGAGTTATTTTTTAACATGTTTGAAAGCGCACGAGGTAGGGGTCGAACCCTAGTATAAAACCTTTGTTCTTAATTATATTGTTTTTGAACAAATCATGCCCTCTATTCCAATGTGGTTTGGAATAGTGAAGAGAGAGTAGAATCTTAATGTGTCATCAACTTTCGAGGATCTTGTCACATTTTGAGACATCATCTCCTGTACTCTCCCTTGATTCTTTGCCCGATGAACTCAGTTACCAACTCAAACTTGTGTTTTCATTGTTTATGGCTGAGAATATTCTTGAAAAATAGTGAATTGCAAAACCTCATGACCATGTGCCTTATTGCAAATCTAGATGGTTGTCTTGCGAGTTGGTTCAATTGAGTGAAGCATGTATGATTGGATTAAATTAGTTAGTATTTCGTGTAGGGTATGTGTTTTTGAAAGAAAAAGCTTGCATGTGTATCCTTTCGACTGAGTCAGATGGGTAAAAATTTGAGAAAATAAAGTTTCATTTAGTAATCCCCAACTAGTATCGATACTCTAAACAGGAGTACCGATACTGGGCATCCCTATAATCTGCTCTATAGGAATATCGATACTCTAAAGAGGAGTATCAATACTGGGCATCCTTGGAATCAAGGTGAATTGGAGTATCGTTACTCCATCCAAGAGTATCGATACTAGGTATGCCTGGAATTTGTTTCAGAAGGACTATCGATACTCCAAACAAGAGTATTGATACTACCTAATTGGGAGTCCCCGATTTGCCTCAATTTTTGTGTAATTTGAAGGCCTCTTATAGGCAAGTATCGATTCTTTTTCTATTTTTTGGTGCATACTTGGGTTTTTTAGAGAGAAGGATATTGGGAAGATTTCTTCAAGGTGAACTCCAACATCTCCATCTTTTTCCTCGTTTTGGGGGATTTTTTCGTTTCTTCTTCGCATCTCTCTATGGATGTTCGTCTAGGGTAAGTTATCATCATTTTTCTCAACTTTTTGTTGGTCCAACCCTTATGTTTGCCCTAGATTTCATTTTCTTTCATTGTAGGTGTTATTTGTGCCCTAGTTTGTTCTTTCTTTGTGCTTGTGGTTGTTGTGATTCATTCTCTGCCATATTTAAAGCCTCTTATTATTTATCAATCTAATTTTTTATCTCCATGGCTGGTCGCAACAAGAAAAAGCACCTTTCCACTTCTACCTCTGCCAACCCTAAAGGAAAGTGTGTGGCTCGACAATGGTCCCCTACCATTTATCCAGAGACCAGAGAGAAATTCTACTCCGCCAATTACTTAAAGGACTACAATAAAATGTTTTCCAAACATTCCCTCATTGTAGCGCGTAAGGTCAAGTACGATCGTCGTGCGTTTCTTAAAATCTATGAGATTATGGTACTGCTTATCCTAGGCTTGTGCATTTGTTTTATTCAAATATGCATGATCTTAACTCTGAAAATTACTCCTTCAAAACCTATGTGATGGGTAAAATTATCACGGTTACTCTAGATACGATCTATGCGATTTACACGATTAAAGGAGTAGCTGATCCCATCGTGTTTCTCCCTCCAGGTGATTGTGAGGAACCAATAGTTCCTTCCAGAGACTAAATCTATTGTACTCTCACGGGAGTTGTCCATCATTGGACTCGGGATAACAGGTTTTCCTTGAAGCATGTTTAGTTTCGTTGGCGTCTTCTTGCCATCATCATAGCTTATAACTTGAATCCCACAGGCGGGAACAAGAGCGATATCACTCCTCTTATGGGTGAATTCCTATTCCACATGATCAAACATTCTACATTCGACTTTGCCCACTTCATCATTTACCAAATGATCCTGAACTAGTTCGAGGCACTTGGGAACAAGGTGTCATGAGCATCCTTCTTCAGCTGCGTGAGGCTTCCATAAATATGCAACAGTGCAACGCTGATATGCATACGGTTTTGAGCAAATGATACCCATTGTCAACCACTACGCAAGGGCTCAGGATCTTCCTCTTGTCTAGCTTCCCGTGGGTGCCTTTTCAGTTGAAGCTGATGATGATGATGATGATGATGCTGATGATGATAATGATGAAGATGATGATGAGGCGGAGGAGGAGATGGATGATGAAGATTATACTAGAACACTCACTGATCTAGGTTGCTATTAGTATCTTACATTTCAGCAGGACCAGTTGTCTCTAGTCTTTGTTATTAGATACTAATGCTTTTATTAATATTCTAGGTTGCTATTCTGGTGTAGTAATGAATTTTGGGTTAAGTTTTATATTTGAGGGTGTTGAGACCGAAGAGAAAAATAAATTTCTCTAAACTAATACTTTTATTAATATTCAAAACTACTCAAATCAACTACAAATCTTGTTTATATAGACCCTCAAACACTTCTAAATCAACCAGAACTTCTAAAAGATAAATTTGACTAGAAATTAGAAAGTAAAAATCTAAATCTACTAAAATACAAATTTACCAATAATAATAAAATTTTAGTTTCTTAACTAAATAGAAACTACTAATCAAAAGAAACTAGAGGCCCAAAACGACACCCTAAAATGATTCTTAAATAAAAAGTTATTAACTAAAATAAACTTTCATAAAATAGCAAAAATGAGATTTTTGAGGCCTAAAAAGTAAAATTTAGCCGAAAAATGCACGGGCGAATTGCAAAACTATTAGTATTGTTTGTTGTGTCGTTTTACATCAAACTAAACTCCCATGATGCACTTTAACAATGTTGGGTCCCGAGCCTCGAGATACACCATTACTACATTGTGTATGCCATAAGTTTTGGATTAAGCTTTTTATTTCGTTAATGTTAGGGGTGGGACTCGGGAGGGTTGGGTGGGTTAAAAACTTTAGACATGCCATGCCCACATTGTATCTTCTTTACTCAAAATGCCCATAGAACCCACAAAACGCATAAGAGGTTTACCCACGCATGGCCTAAGTGGGTTCTTCGGGTTGCCCATGTTTCAATTAATTAGGTGATTGAATGAAATTATTAATACAAAAAAAGAAATAATAAACTTAAATAAATAAAATATCATTCATAGTTTAACAAACTAATAATATGTTCACATAATAAATAAAAAATATAAATAAAATATTCGTCATGTATACCTTAAAAAATCAACAGAGTCCAAATCCATAGTTGTCTATATACTATTTTGAGTTTTACTTATTAAGTAAAATCATTATTTTACTTTATATATAATAAGATAAAATAAAAGTTTTTATTTTGGGTGTTAATACCTCCACCTTATATTAGTAGCTTCATATCTTTATCCATTTATATTTTTTAAATACTTGGCAAAATGAGAGTTTTCTTTTTCTGGCCATATATTTCCATGTTAGAAATTAATTAAAATCTTAATATATATTTATATATATATATATATATATATTAGATTTATATATTTATATATATATAANTAAAGCAATTCAGATTTGTGAAATCTCTTATATGTTCAAGTATTCTATAAAAGATAGCCAATAACAACAAGAAGAGCACTTAAAACATACTTGTATTAGTATACAATTTGTGAAAGCAAACTAATCTTCAACACTCACTCTTCAACCCAAAATGATATGCAACGCAAAACAGGGGAAAAGTGAGAATACAAACACAAAAATATACACACATATCCCAAAAATGATTTGACAATAAATGGGCATGTTATAATGTATGATACTTAGTAGATAAAATGTCATGTTCAAATGCAATTAGAACTTATCTACAAGTACATACAACAAACACTAGAATGCATAACAATCAACTAAAATGCAAACTAGTAGAACACTCACTCAACTACCCCAACTATATATGCAATCAAAACAAGGGAAGGAGTGAGAATATCAACAATCAAGTAATGGTACGACCACTACCACTAACCAATAAGTACTTAGATGACTTACCAGTATTGTATGTAGTGAGAGTTTCAAGACATGCCAAATCACNGAGTCCAAATCCATAGTTGTCTATATACTATTTTGAGTTTTACTTATTAAGTAAAATCATTATTTTACTTTATATATAATAAGATAAAATAAAAGTTTTTATTTTGGGTGTTAATACCTCCACCTTATATTAGTAGCTTCATATCTTTATCCATTTATATTTTTTAAATACTTGGCAAAATGAGAGTTTTCTTTTTCTGGCCATATATTTCCATGTTAGAAATTAATTAAAATCTTAATATATATTTATATATATATATATATATATATATTAGATTTATATATTTATATATATATAAAAGTTTCTCGGGTTAGGCGGGTTGCCCGGGTTGCCATATATATATGCCGAGGCTTGCCCAAATTTGACTACAAGTTAGGCAAAATAATGCCCATACTTGCCCAAATACCCAGCAACCTTCACCCATGCTTGCCCAAATACCGGGTCGGCTCGGGTTGGCAAGGTTCCTACAAGTAAATGTAAGCAGAGTGTAAGGTTAAGGTGTATGGGAAAAACAATAGTAGAGTTAGGTAAAAAATTTATTTTTTAATCTGCGGAAGTGGTCTTTCCCTGAATTTAAAGGGATAACTAAGCACACCAAAAACTTCAGGTTTCTTAGAATTTATGTTTCTAAGAAATTTTTAACGGTTGTCAAACACACCAATTAATTCAAGTTTCTTAGATTTCATGTTTCTAGCAAATCATTAATTCATTTGGAAACATGAATTCTACATCCAAACACACAATAAAGGTATTTTTATTTAATAGACAACAAGTGGCTGCCTATGTTTAATAAGGCTTGACACATCATGTGCATATGTCAAGCTATCCATTTGCATGGTTTTTTGCCTATCCTTTTACACCTAATATATATACTCCTTTGCCTTGTATCTTGTATGAGATGTACGATGAAGTTAATAAGAAATGAAGAAATTTCTCCCTTCCTTCTCTCGTACATACACTCTTATACTTACACTTTTACACTTCCACAAATTCTGTAGATAATTATAACATATTATCAGTACGAGTATTTATCAATCTCTAACAATAAGAAAGTGCGCTCGACAATTCGTGATCAACCTAAAGTTCTTGATCAGCCCGAAGTTCTTGGACACCTCACAAAATCAAAAAGGTATAATCATCATCTTTGTTATTTCAATTATGTCAGATTTAGCAAAGCTTGAATTTGAAGCTCTAGATATTTCTGGAGATAATTATCTCTTAGCTACTTGATGTTGATAGTTATCTCTTAGCTACTTGATGTTGATATTTATCTCTAATGTAAAGACCTCGGAGAAACAATAAAGGAATGATCAAACCACCCCGCTGAGTCGCGCAACTACTTTAATTTTTCTCCGTCATCATTTTAGTGCTACTTTAAAATTTGAATATCTAATAGTTAAAGATTTATTGATCCTTGGGAATGATCTGAAAGATAAGTATGATCACCTGCAGTTGGTCATACTCCCCAATGCCCCAATACATCTGGCTAAACATGCGCATGCATGATTTTAAATCTGTGACGAAAGATAAGTTAAAAATCATCTCACTGCTGAAATTATATGGTATGACCGTCACAGATGAGCAAATTTTATAGAAGACTTTTACAACATTTCATGCCTCAAATATGCTCCTGTAGAAGCAGTATTGAGAGCATTGTTTTAAGAGATATTCTAAACTAATCTTTTCTTTTCTCGTAGCGGAACAAAATAATGAGTTGTTATTGAGTAACCATGTTTCTCGTCCTACTGGTTCTGCATCACTGCCCAAAGCACATGCAATGTCTTCTTCTGGACGTAAAAATAGACTTGGTAAACATGGTCGATATGGCAAAAAGAGTGGTCACAGTAATTCCAGACATGATTCGAACCACAAGAAGTATAAAAATAAGGATAAGAATAAATGGAACCCCCAGTAGTGGGACGATACAAAATCAAAGCACCAGAAGTGGGATGATACTAGATCGAACCACCAGAAGATGAACGATTCCGAAACGAAGCAGAGAGGTTTATCGAATAAACCTCGTAAAACTTATGAAGAAGTCTATTATCGTTGTGGAATGCATGGGCATTGGTCGCGTATCTGTCGTACAACGAGACATCTAGTAGATCTTTACCAATCTTCACTCAGAAAGCCAGAAGCTAATGCTGAAATGAACTTTAGTTACAACAGTGGACTATTGGCAAATACCTATCTGGAATTACCTAATGCCTTCTATGATCTTGAAGGTGGTGACTTGGATAAAATATTTGGTGATATGCATGTCTTCACCAAACAAAGTTTTTATTATACTTGCTTGTATATACTTGTATTTCTTCTTATGAAAGTCTAAATGCGCCCTACGGTTAAAGGATTTAACCGTATGTCAATGTGACTATGGTTAAGGATCACACTATCACCTAATTAAAAATTACTAAGGTGATAAGAGTACAACAAAAATCTCTAACAAGAGTATTGACTTATTCGATTCTTAATATGCGGAATTAAGAACAAGAATCGAATATTTCAATCTCACAACAAGTATAGAAATATGCACAAGAGATTTTGTTAACGAGGAAAACCCAAACTGGGAAAAACCCCGGGACCTAGTCCAGCAAAAATCCACTAAAAGTTATTGAAAACTTACAACCCGATTTACCACTCGATGGACACGATTTACGACTCCCTCTACGCTCCAACAGCTACGGTGTACAGTTCTTCCACAAATTCGAACTCCACGAATTTGCCTCTTAGTAGATGATGATGCGTCTCCAACTTGAACTCCACAAGTCCCGCACCTTGAACCAATACTTGACTCCTCAAGTATATCACCACAAGCTTGAAACTTCAAGCTCAACCACCGGAAATCCACCGGCAACAAAACTCAGGTTTTGAGTTAAAATGGGAAGGATTAAAGCATGTACAACAAGCTTGGAAGCTAAAGAATTAGAGTTGAAACTCTCCAAGAACTTGTTGATAAATAGGGTGAATGGTTGATTAAACATTGATGGTTCAATCCCTATTTATAACTCAAAATGTCCAGCACAAACCCAGAAATCTCTAGGTTGTATTAGGTCAAAAGCTAGACACAATAATGGAGATGAGGAGACATTCCATTGATCCCTCATCCCATTTAGAGGTGTTCCCCACGCACCAATAATACCCCTAAAACATGTTTAAGAGGAAATGTGCAAAAAAGTGAAAATGAATCACTTTACAGCTCACGAAACAGCTGAAATCGCACATATTTGAGCGTTGGTTTCGAAACCAAAAAAGGAAATGATTTTTATAACTTTGGTTTCGAAACCAATATGTTTGGTTTCGAAACTAAAGACCATCTAACATCATTCTATAGCTTTGGTTTCGAAACCAACAAGTCAGTTTCAAAACCAAAAACCATTTGTTGGCATTTTTCAGGGTTGGTTTCGAAACCAATATGGTTGGTTTCGAAACCAAAAACCTCCTGACATCATTTTTCAACTTTGGTTTCGAAACCAACCTCCTTGGTTTCGAAACCAACCTTTGGCCACAGTACAAATGGTCACAGTTTCCCGAAAAACCGTGGTATTCTGACAGCATTCTTTCAAACACTAGTTTTAAGGGGTTTTGACATCTTTTGCCATTCCGTACTTTCTCATATGATCTAATATGAACTAACCACCTATGGTATTGAGTTTCTAAGTCACTTACCATCCTAAGATGAGTTCCGGTGGTTCTCATATGATCTAATATGAACTAACCACCTATGATATTGAGTTTCTAAGTCACTTACCATCCTAAGATGAGTTCCGGTGGTGAGTTGAGCTTCTTGGAGTCTTTGCTTCGCAACGAACCGAATGACTCACTAACTCTAACTCAAGTTACATTGACCATCTTGAGTTTACCTTTGACACGAAATTCGACAAATATGACATGAGTGAACTCATGGACCTAACATCTTATATATACATGCGTGCGCTTTACCTTATACTTATATTTTAGTTTACTTAAACATAAAAGAATATAGATTCAAGCAGAAACATATTCAATACGAGATAGAGGATATTTGTCTGGCTGAAAGTGCAATAACACATAATTTTTCGTGACCACTATAACTGGTACTGTGGAACTGTGAACTTTTACCCAGCTACACAGTTCCCGCAGCTCTGAAAGAGTGCGAAAATAAAGAATAACAAAAATTCTACCACGTAGAGGGCATATGTAAAGATGTAGGAGTCTCCATCTGATTATTGGGAATAAGGACCCAAGATTTGAAAATCACCCTAATTTTTAGATTCTGAAAAAATCGTGGCGATAATCCATATGCTGGTCTGCAGTTAAAGATTCCTGGTAAGGGAATTTTGGTACGAGTCAGGAAGGTATTAGGTACCTGACAACTGCCCGATCGTGAGATCAACCTCTATTTCACAACTAAGGATATTTCGGTGGAACTTTGTGATTAGAATTATTACTTTACACTAAGAGTGTGTACAATGAAAAGTAAGTTCTAGCCCCTTTTTAATCCCATGTTTTATGCATTTGAGGTTTTGGAGTAAAAAGAAAAATATCACGTGTTTTAACCAGAACACGTGTGCGAACGGTGCGACACATGTAAACTATAATACACGTGTCGCAAGCAAGTTGGTCATGGATCTCTGTCCACGATCAATGAGAAGTGTAAATAGACTTTGTGCCATGGTGGACATGGGATATGGGGCCATGCCCTCTAAGACACGCAACTAAGAGTTGTATATAAGAATATTATGGCCCATATACATACGCGAAGTACATGTGGTCAATCTGGGGAGCCATGTGTAAACACTCATAGGGTACAAGTAATCTGGGGACTCGTACCACACAAGGATACATGGGTTGTATAAGGGAAAATTGGGGTTTACGTATATGCTTGAAATATACGTGACTAAACTGGGATGCCATGCGTACGCACCTATGGTGTACAAGTATATTGGGACTTGGTCCATGGGTTATATGTGGGAAAACTGGGGCCCACACACGTGCTCGAAATATACGTGACTAATCTAGGATGCCACGCATACGCACCAATGGGGTACTGGGTCTTGTACAAAGGAAATGATACATGGGTTGTATGTGGGAAAACTGGGGCCCACACATATGCCCGAATACACATGACTAATCTAGGAGGTCACGTGTATGACGCAACGATGTACAAGTATACTGGGACTTGTACAAAGCAAAGTGACATGGGTATACTATAATACATATGACACACAACGTATTTTCACTTTTGAAAAACAATGACACATGCAAATCCCTTTGCACGTGACCCAAGTGGGATTTTGTCAAAGACAACTGGGATATACGTGGCAATGAAATGCTTTTTCTTTTTGAAAACATGAATGATATGCTCTATGGAAATCTAGAATTCCTAACTTGTTTAAGAATTTCTACTCCATAACATGATCTAATTCTGATGTAAATGCTTTGATTTAGTAGAAAAGTTTGTTTCTTTTCAGCATTTATAAAATACGTTGAGATTAACGCAAAGTGGAGTTAGTTTAAGAATTAACCCAACTTAGTTAAGAGAGCAAGACCATCGACCCGTCGTAGACACAAATGTCGGGCTTACGTGCCTGTCCATGGTGGTCTCATTTAACAAGTTTAGACAAATTCCTAACTTAATATCAAAATAAACAAATCAACTTATTGCTAATGCAACCCTAAACCGAACACAAGCAAACCTAACCTAGACTTAACTTATTCTAGGAAAGATTATCTTCTTGAACTATTAGGCTTTTAGGGTTTGGGAATGAATGGGCTTGTCAAGCCCATAAACAAAGAGGTGGGTTATAAAACCCAAAAATTTAAACTTGAGGCCCATGATGCATACCTTGAGTTCTAAGGTCAAAAGGAAAGAAAGTGGGCCCAACAACCCACTAAGTGGGTTGTAGGCCAATAAAAGTTTATTTGAAAGCTTATGAGATGATTTATTCTTTTTTATGGTAAAAGTGTTATTTTGGACCTAAGATTTTTATTACTCTCAAATAAAACCTACCTCTTGCCCACTAGGATCGAACATCACTTTTTAACATAAAGTATGAAAGTTATAGGTCACTTTTGATCAAAAAGTGGGCAAACAACTTTTTGCCAAACCTACAATTTTTCATGAATCAAAAAGTATTTTTATGCCAAAATGAAGAACATCAACCATACATTTATTTTTATGGAGCATGATTTTACCTTCTTTATTCATGTGATTTCAAACATAATGACTAAATATCACAAAATGATATTTTTCTTATCTAATATGGACAAACATAAGAAAAGCATGATTTTGACATTTTTCTAGCATGATTTCTAGGAAACATTGATTTTATCAAGATGATATTTGCATGAAGATGATGTATACATGAATATGATATTTACATAATTCTAGCTATATGAAAATATCTACATGTAGTAAACTTTATTTTAAATAAGCAAACTACATGAACAAGATAACTAACCCATTGATTAAAGCATGATAAATAGTAAATTAAATATCATAAAATGCATAAATAATTTATTTATTGGATGAACAACATATTACATACTTGATTTAGTACAAAGTAGGTTGAGATTATGAAATATTACCTATCAATACGTACCTCATTTGCATGCAATCCTTAATTAATTCATGTATTTTGTATGAAATCAATTACGTATATAATAGTGAAAGGTCCCTTTGGGTTTTTCAATGTTCATGGTGAGACAATGTACTCAATTGTAAGCCCGTGCTTGAGTTAGAGTTAGGGTGTATCCTTCGTGCAAACTCACACTCCATCGAAGATCGAAGAGAAAGCATGCCAATGGACTCAACTCACCACACATTGGTAAGTTACCATGTTTATCAATCATAGGTGGTTAAATTGCATTAAGACTTAGCCATATAAGCTAGGATGAACTTAGAACTCATTGGTAAGCTAGACTTTTCTAGCTCATGGGCAAAGAGGTATCGATACTCCTCTTGGGGCTAGTATCAATACTCCTCAACAGGACTATCGATACTCCTCCGATCTGTTGACTACAGATCAGGATAGTATCGATACTCCTCAATAGGACTATCGATACTCCTCTGATCTGTTGACAACAGATCAAGGTAGTATCGATACTCCTCTTAGGACTATCGATACTCCTCACAAGACTATCGATACTCCTCATAGAACTATCGATACTCCTACACCCTGTTTCTGGGTTACGTGATTTTTAGACCTAGGGACTCATACCCTTTTGGTCTTTTGACCCAAATGACCTTAGGTTTTGTTCCTTATCTTTATATAGAAGAGAGGCAAACCATTTTAGGTTATACATCAAGTAAGAAGAAGAGAGTTAGAGCTTAGAAGGGAGAAACCATTGTAGTCATCTTCTCCAATGAGCTAGGACTTCAAGATCTTGGGAGATATTGAGCTAACTTCTTCTTGAGAGTTGATTTTGTTTTACTCTTAAAGGGCTTTTCATTTTAGCTAAATATTGCATATCATTCTAGCATGAAAGCTATAGAGTGTTGAAGAAACACTCAAATCTTTAAACACCATTACTGTCACCGATGGAGTTCCGGTGAGTTCGTCGGTGGAGTTCCGGCGAGGTGCAGGCTCGTGGATTCGAGGATACAAGTAAGAGGCTTGGTAGATTCCAGGTTGGAGGCGTACAAAAGGCTTGAGGATTCGAGCTAACAAGTGCGAGGCTTGGTGGATTCCGAGTTGGAGACGCACATATCATTGAAGATGCGATTCGTGGATTCGGGTCGTGGAGAAAGATCGATCTTGTTTGCATGAGGGATTCGTGTTGTCGATGTGAACAGTTGTAAGATTTCTCACAACTTATAGTGGTAATTTCTGGACTTGGTCCCGGGGTTTTTTCCGTTAGGTTTTTCCCCGTCAACAAAAATCATTTGTGTTGAATGCTTATTTGTGTGAATGATTTTTGTGCAAGATTGAAATATTCGATTCTCTCTTAATTCCGCATTCGAGAATCGAATAAGTCAATACTTGCTTGTTTCAATTTCTACTTATTATGAATTCATTATGAATTAAAGTTTAAATAGGTAGATATTGATCCCCCTTCCATATACAGTTAGATTAGTGTTTATTGGTTTAGACATTCACCTAGGAATAGGTGATATTTCAAATAGTAATACTATTATATATATATATACTTATTGCATGCATTATTTATGTAATAATAATAATATTATATACTTATATATATATACACATATATACTTGTATACATACACGTGCACCCTTAGTGCACGTGCCATTTTTCACGTAAAAATCCTACTAATAATAATATTATATGTACGTACTATTTTCCATGTGAATATTGTAATAATAATATTATTATATATGTATGTACGTGCACATACATATACACATACTATTCACCACGTGCATGCATGCATGTAAACTTCCACATAAACACGTAAGTTATATGCGTTGTTTTGCTATATATACACATCTTGCAAAAGTGTTTTTGTAACCATTTAACTATTATTTTCATATTTATAATGCTACTCATGTGATGCAAAAGTATTTTTGCACTACTCTTCATCCCATTTTATGCATGAGGTACTAATTCAGTTAAAGGTTGGAATCAGTCTGCCAACCTCTTACTCATCACACGAGGTCACGTGTGGCATTACTTCCTTTCAAGTGCATAGTTTTAGTTGCCATGCTCTCTTTGTACATACCACCCCATATTGGGTGTGTACAAACCCTTGGGCCCAACTCGTGGGATTTTCAAGGCCTAAACAAGAATTTTCATGGTGTTACAACACCTCTAGCCGTTGGGTACATGCATCTGGCGCAAGATGCCAAAAGAGGTGAGTCTCTCAAGTGGAGAGAGAAAAAAAAAGCCAAAAACGGCTAAGGCCCCATGTGGCCGTTAGGGAGAAAACATGGCAAACGGCTAAGGCGCACATAGCCGTTAGGAGTAAACGGCTAAGGAACACAGCCATTGGCGGTAAAACGGTAAAAAGGGGGAGAAAAAGTAGTGGCAAGCTGGGAGAGAGAGAAAAAAAGGGGGTGACGGGTAAGGCAGCCCTGACCGTCGCCCCCCTGGCCGTTTTGGCTGTTTTGTTTAAAAAGGTGGGTGGGTGACAAAAAATAGGTAGGTGAATAAGTGAGAATGGCAAAAAACGCACGTTTTGGCCATGAGTGTGCGTTTTTTGGCCAAAACGCACACCCAATAGCATTTTGGCTGCCAGGTCATATATTTACAAAAAAAAAAAAAAAAAAAAAACAACATTTTCCTCCTAATGTCTTCGATCTTCGTTTGAAAAGGAAGTGCTAGTGTATAGTGGATTTGGTAAACCTATACTACAACAAAATGGAACCTATTTCTTTAAAACTTTAACCTAAAAAACAAAAAGGTTGTTAAGTTTTGTTGTATGCAAGGTGCACCAAATTTGTATACGCCGTTCACACTTCCGCACCTTTTCGCTTATTTCTACGCCAATTCGAGTTAAAATTTTGACCACATTTTATGCGGGCCCCACATTCAACATGGATCCCAAGGTATAACGATGTGGTACAAAAATTTGGCGTCTACAAGTACAACCAGTTTGATCGAAGGCTTGGGCAGAGCCAGTATGATGTTTCCAGGTGATACAAAACTCCAAATTAAGGATGCAATATATTCATCTAGATCCAGAAGTAATCTATTGAGTTTTGAAGATATGCATTATAATGGATACCGCCTTGAGACTATCAATGGACATCACAGGAAATACCTATGAATTACCTTAATTGTCTAGTACCAGAAACACATACTAAAAAAGCATTATGCTATCTTCTCTGAGTATACGATCTAGAAGATTGTATCTCCTGACTAGTTATGATTCAGAAGATTATATCTCTAAAACTAATAACATGATTTGGAAGATCATTTCTCTGAAACTAGTTCTATGATCTAGAAGATCATTTTCACAAACTTGTTATATGATCCAGAAGATTATATTTACAAGCTAGTTACGTCGTCAAATGATAATATATTTATCACAAATAGATGAACTAGAAGTTCAACAAGTGGTTGTCCACGTTTAATAAAGCTTGACACATCATGTGCATGTTTCACTCTATCCATTTGCATGGTTTTATGCCTATCCTTTTACACCCTATATATACGAGCCCCCCCAAACGCACTTTGTGCGTGTGAGTTAGTTATCCATCACACACTATACGTGTGAGGGCTGTCAATGGATATTCGAAAATCCGAATCCGTATCCGATTTTATGATTTTATCCAAAATTTTCAGATTTCAGATTCAGATATTCTTATCGGATAATGTTGTAATCGGATTCGGATTCGGGAATGACATTATCCGATCGGATAATTATTCGAACTGAAAATAATTTTATTATTTCCCCTTAATACCCCATTACCCATTTACGATTTACCCCCTAGGCTTTTAAAGGTAACCTGTTGTTTTTATGAAACCCTAAACCTAAAATTTCTCTCCTTCCCAGCCTCCCTCAGTCGGTCATCCCTTTCTCCACAAACCTAAGCCTACGGCGCGTCGGCGACAGTATAGGAGAGTCCGACTTCCGAGAGAGTTAGACTGTTAGAGTGAGAACAAGAAAGGGAAGAAGAAGGAGGGGACGTCAAAGAGAAGGGGAAGAAGAAGGAAGAAAAAAGCAAAAAAAGAAAGAAAGAAAGAGAAGAAGGGAGAGACTGAGAGAGATAGTAAGAGAATCAGACTAGAGACGTGGAGAGAAAGAAGAGAAACCAAACCAACCACAATCACCACAACAACAAAAGTAGATGCAAAACAAAGAGAATATAAACAAAAAACAAGCAAACAACCACAAGATAAAGATTTACGTGGTTCACCCCAAATCGGGCTACATCCACGGAGAGATGGTGATTTCACTAGTGAAAAGAATAACAAGTTGATATATGGATTCTCACATCTATCATTTAGTTTCTTCCCTTCAACTAGATCTGAATCTCAAGCTCCAACTCTCTACCCTAGGGTTCTCTAAGATAACCTTTCAAGAATACCTCCTTCTAAAGAGAAAAGACTTTTTCTTTCTAGAAAACTCTCCCTCTCTATCTCTCAAGAGAAAAAAATATAACTCTACACTAAAACCCTTACTAGAAGTGGCTTTAAGTAGTGGACCCATATAAGTTACGTAATGGGTCGGGTCGGGTCGGATCGATTTTGATCCATCCCCAACAATCCACTTTGGGGAAAAACCAACCGACCCTAAGAAGAATGCCAACCATGTGTATATAACACCATTCCTTTTGGTGGAAACTCCAGCTACCAAAACACCTCCACCTTGATGAGAACTCTCTCATCTCCAATGCACCTTAAGTGGGAAGGTGCCTACAAACCTCAATAAGAAATTAGATTAAGCAAGTTCAAGCAATGCTCAAACTTGTCTCTGGCTACGGGCTTTGTGAGAAAATCTATTGCATTCTCATTTGTATGCACCTTCTCAACCTTAATTTCTCCTGAATCAACCCAGTCACGAATCCTGTGACACCGAACCTCAATGTGCTTCGTTCTAGCATGAAACACATGATTCTTTGCCAAAAAAATGGCACTTTGGCTATCACATTGTACTGTCATGCATTTTTGCTTTAGACCCAATTCATTAAGTAGCATTTTCAACCAAATAGCTTCCTTAGAAGCTTCTTCTAATGCCATATATTCTGCTTCCATTGTAGACAAGGCAGTTGTACATTGTAACATAGATCTCCAACTAACAGGTCCTCCAACACATGTAAACACATACCCCCGTGGTGGAGCTCCTCTTGTCTAAATCTCCTGCATAATCAGAATCAACAAATCCCATGATGGATGCTTCCCCTGTTCTTCTTTCAAACTTAATCCCCACATCTTTAGTACCTTTCAAATACCTTAGAATCCACTTAACTGCATTCTAATGCTCCTTTCCTGGATTCGCCATATACTTGGAAACCACACTAACTGATTGTGAGAGATCGGGCCTGGTACATACCATAACATACATCAAACAACCCACCACACTTGCATATTGTGTATTTTCCATCTTTTCTATTTCAGTATCTGTAGTTGGGCATTGTTTTGCACTCAAAGTAAAATATGGAGCAAGCGTAGTAGATACTGCTTTAGCATTGTTAATGTTAAACTTTTCAAGTACTTTCTCAATGTACCTCTTTTGTGTCAACCACAGCTTGCCAATATTTCTATCCCTCTTTATTTCCATACCTAAAATCTTGGTGGCTGCTCCAAGATCTTTCATGTCAAATTCTTGACTCAGTAACCTTTTAAGTTCTTTCACCTTGATATATCTCGACAAGCAATAAGCATGTCGTCCACATACAACATCAAAATAATAAAGTCACCATCATCAAATCTATGTGTATAAACACAACAATCATACTCATAACGATTGTGGCTAATTTTATGCATATAGGAGTCGACGCGTTTGTACCACTGCATTGGAGATAGCTTTAGACTATCTAGTGACTTCTTCAACATACAAACCATATTTTCCTTTCCCACTTTTAAGAACCCTTCCGGCTGAGCCATATAAATGTCTTCTTCCAGATCCCCATGAAGAAAAGCAGTATTCACATCAAGCTGTTCTAACTCCATATCATATTATGCTATGTGTGATAACAACACCATGATCGAAGTGTGGTTCACTACAGGAGAAAAGATCTCATCATAGTCTATCCCCTCCTTCTGTGAAAATACCTTGGCAACTAACCTTGCCTTAAACTCTGGTGCTTCATTTTCATGTATGCCTTTTTTCTTCCTAAATACCCACTTGCAACCAACTAGCTTCCTCTCCTTGGGTTTAGGAACCAACTTCCACACAGAGTTTTTGTCAAGAGACTCCATCTCTTCCATCATAGCACCCATCCAACTTTCTTTCTCTTTGCTAGCAATTGCTTCTTTGTAAGTAGTTGGATCACCATCACTTATCACAAGTGCATAGTGCACTTCATCTTCCCATCCAAGCCTTTGTGGAGGCTTGATGTTTTTCCTTGGCCTTGATTGTGCTATACTTGTTGGTTCTTCATGAACCTCTTCTTCTTATTCTTCCTCACCACTTGATGTACCGACTTCTTCAAGCTGCACTTGGGTTTCTGAAAGGTCCATGTTTTATGTTTGTCGAATTTTGTGTCAAAAGTTAACTCAAGATGGTCTTTTGTAAATCTGAGTTGGAGTCTAGAGAGTCTCGGTTCACATCGGTTGAATGAAATCTACACAGGCTCCAAAGAACTCGACTCACCACCAGAAGACATCCTAGGATGGTAAGTGACTTAGAAAACTAAGTACCATAAGTGGTTAGATTATTAAGAGTGTTTTCCACACTTTTGTATTGATTAAAATGTGTTTTAAAAGATAAAATCTGAATCTGGACAGTTTTGGTTTCGAAACCAAGCTTCTTGGTTTCGAAACCAACTGTGTTAATGGTTGCTTTTAACAGAGAAAAGTTAGTTTCAAAATCAACCTCAGTTTGATTTCGAAACCAAAACTGTTAGTTTCGAAACCAAATATTATCTGTCTTTAGATGAATTTTGGTTTCGAAACTAAACAGTTTAGTTTCGAAACCAAAGCATCATCTATCATCTGCAAATGAAGTTTGATTTCGAAACCAACTGACTTGATTTCGAAACTAAAAGACCGAAACCATCAGATCTTTTTTGGTTTCGAAACCAAAGCAGGTCAATTTCGAAACCATCGCCCAGATTCGTTTTTGCAAGTGCGATTTTCTGAGCTGTAAAACATTACTGCTCATCTCTCACTAAGCCTTGTTTCAAGGAGATAATTGAGCATGGGAAACATTTCTAAGTTGGATGAGAGGCTCAATGGAATGATCTCTCATCTCCAATAATGGTGTTTACCATTAGGCCGAGAACTAATAATTTAGTCTAGGATTGAGCTTGACATCTTCACTATAATAGGGGTTGAATCTTCAGTATCTCAGAGAGTATCGATACCCATTTAGGGAGTATCGATACCCCCTCCATCTGAAAGTGAGTATCGATACCCACTAAGGGTATATCAATACACATTGCCCTTTTGACCCCAAAATTGGTTTTTGATAGTTCCTTTTGTGTAATTAGTTCTTGTATGAAGGATATTATGATCAAGTACATGCATGCTATTAATGGATATGTATTTATAAGTGTAAAATGCATATATAACTTCTTGAGAACTATCTCCATGATGATGAGAAATTGTGGACACATAGATAATGTGTAAGATACTTCCATAAGCTTGATGTATACTTAAATAACTTGTTTGGCACGTGTGCAAACATAGTTTAGGTCCTGTATAGGCCTGGTCCTCTCCAAGCGAGGTCTTTGGAATCGCCAAGTGAGGTCTACAGAATTACTTGACACGTAAGTAACGCCGACAGGGTTACCAGTGTTCGGGGGACGGATTTCGAGGCGGTTTCATCAGACTTACGTGGCGCACGGCCAGTGTCTCGATTGAACTACAGGAATGGGTGAAACGTGGGTAGTAACTAGAGAGCACTCTTTGTTACGAAAACTTAATCTTAATCGAAGAACATAAAACACAACAGCCGTGAATCTTGTGCATTGCTTTACATTACTTTATTCGTTATCTTATCGTTGTTAATACACTGAAACTTGTGAAGCATATGGTTGACCCGAATCTAAGCCAAGGGAACTAGTGAACTTGCTGGCTAGGTTTTGACCTAGCACCGTTATTTTTACAGGTCCAAGACAACAGGTGAATCCTCGCTAGAGGCGATGATCACGTAGGCAGGATTTAGTCTTCGGAGACTTGCTTAAGTTCCGTGAAGACGTAGAACATCCTTTGTTATTTCTTTCAGTTTAGTTTGGACGTTCTTTAGTCCTTTGATCTTTGGAATTATTTAATTATCCAATTGTTTGACAGTTTATCTTTAAGATGATAAAGTTTTTTTCAGCTTTATTGTACTTGGGTTGTGGATGTGAGTGCAAGCTACTTGTCAGCTTGGTGAAATGCGTTCAACCTAGAGCTACAAGTTGTTGATGGTTCCGCCGGAAATGCCTAGTTCTCATTGTGTAAGGGCTGCAGACCTGAAAGGTGAGGGCGGAGTGTTACAATGGGTATCAGAGCCTCAGGTTCAAAGTCCTAGAGGGAATTTAGTTGAGTTAGGATGTTTGTGACACTTTAGACACGAAACTAAGGGTGCACTTGATGTTTGCTTGTTACTTGATGTTTGGTTTGGTTTAGCAATAGGCTTAGTTCGGTTTCTCATCCTCTTTTTCTTGTATCTCAGAATTATGTCTGGGCGTTGGTTTCGAAAATGACTTGTTGGTTTCGAAACCAAAAGGGCTTGGAATGATTTTAGTAACTTTGGTTTCAAAACTAATATGTTTGGTTTCGAAACCAAAAACTATCTGACATCATTCTGCAGCTTTGGTTTCGAAACCAACAAGTCAGTTTCGAAACCAAAAACCATATGTTGGCATTTTTTACCTTTGGTTTCAAAACCAATATGTTTGGTTTTAAAACCAAAAACCTCCTGACATGATTTTTCAACTTTGGTTTCGAAACCAACCTTCGGCCACAGTACAATTGGTCACAGTTTCTCGAAAAATTGTGGTATCTTGACAGCATTCTTTCAAACACTAGTTTTAAGGGGTTTTGACATCTTTTGTCATTCCGAACTTCCTCATATGGTCTAATATGAACTAACCACCTATGGTATTGAGTTTCTAAGTTACGTACCATCCTAAGATGAGTTCTGGTGGTGAGTTGAGCTTCTTGGAGTCTTTTCTTCGCAACGAACCGAACGTCTCACTAACTCTAACTCAAGTTACATTGACCTTCTTGAGTTTACATTTGACACAAAATTCGACAAACATAACATGAGTGAACTCATGGACCTAACACCTATGGAATCAAAGACTAGGTCATGTCAACTTCAAAGATTTAGCGAAAATTGCCAACAAAGAGCTAGTTCATTGACTGCCTATAGTAAGTAAGTCTTTGATGGAATTTGTGGACCATGCCAAAAGGGCAAACAAACAAGAAGTCCACATAAATCATCAAAAGATATTGCTACCACCAAACTATTATAATTAATTCACATAGATATCATGGGTCCTATGAGAACCGAAAGTATTGGTGGAAAACGATATATACTTGTAATGGTAGATGATTTTTCAAGATATACTTGGATTGCTTTTCTTAGAGAAAAATCTGACACCTTTGATGAGTTTTTCATTATATGCCAGAGAATTCAAAATGAGCAAGAATGCAAAATCAAATGGATTAGGAGTGATCGCGGTACCTAATTCAAAGACTCAAAAGTTGAAGACTTTTGTGATCAAAATGGCATAAAGCATGAATTTTCAGCACCCATTACTCCCCAACAAAATGGGGTAGCTGAGAGGAAGAATCGTGTGATTCAAGAAATGGCTAGAGTCCTCCTTCATAGCAAAAATCTAGCACAAAGGTTTTGGGGTGAAGCTGTTTTCACAGCATGCTATTTAATTAATCGAGTTTATCTAAGGCCCAAAACTCTCAATACCCCTTATGAACTTTGGTTTGGTAAGAAACCGAATTTATGTTATCTTCGTGTTTTTGGTAGTCCATGCTACATCCTTAGAGTAGAGAAAATGCTGGAAAATTTGATTCCAAAAGTGATGAAGGAATCTTCATTGGGTATGCTTTGGATAGTCGGACCTTTCGTGTCTACAACAAAAGGACCGAAACTATCATGGAATCTATTAATGTTGTTATTAATGATTCTAACATCTCTTCCTCTGTTGATGCAGTAAAAGTTGATAATCTTGCTGAAGATAAGATAGCAAGAACTGAACATGATGAATCCTCTTCACAAGATCCAAAGGTTGAACAGGCTTCTCCACAGACCATGATCGTCAACAACTAAGATGTTCAACCTAGTAGTACACCTCAAGAACATCCAACCACTTAGGCTCAAAGATGGCATAATCCCAATGAAATCATTGGAGGGATTGAACCCGGTGTTCGAACAAGGAGACAAGTTCAAAATATAGTACATCATATATGTTATGTTTCCATGTATAAACCTACTAATGTGATTGATGCTTTGCAGGATGAAAATTGGATACAAGCAATGCAAGACGAGCTTGGCCAATTCACGAGACAAGAAGTGTGGACACTTGTACCTCGTCCCAAGAATACCAATGTGATTGGTACCGAATGGATTTTCAAAAATAAATCTGATGAATTGGTACTATTGTAAGAAACAAGGCTAAACTTGTAGCTCAAGGGTATTCTCAAATTGAAGGTGTGAACTTTGATGAGACCTTTCCTCCAGTTGCAAGACTAGAGTCTATAAGGTTACTATTAGCAGTTGCATGTCACCTAAAGTTCAAACTTTTTCAAATGGATGTCAAAACAGCCTTTATAAATGGCATCCTTCAAGAAGAAGTTTATGTGGATCAACCTAAAGGATCTAAAGATCCCATCAATCCTAATCATGTCTACCGCTTGAAGAAAGCCTTTTATGGTTTGAAACAAGCCCCAAGAGCCTGGTATGATAGATTAACCACTTTTCTTCTTAGAAAAGGATTCTCTAGAGGGAGGAGCTGATAAAACTATGTTCATCAAATGAGCTGGGAATGATGTACTTGTAGCCCAAATCTATATAGATGACAAAGTATTTGGTTCTACATCAACCAAACAAACTGAAACCTTCTCAAATCTTATGAGCAAGGAGTTTGAAATGAGTATGGTTGGAGAACTAACCTTTTTTCTTGGATTACAAGTTAAGCAACAAAAGGATGGGATATTTATATCTCAAACTAAATATGCCATGGATCTTGTCAAAAAGTTTGGCATGGAATCTGCAAAAGAAGTCCGCACACCAATGGGAACCACCATTAAGTTAACAAAGGACTTAGCTGGACAGAAAGTAGACCAAAAATAATATCGAAGCATGATAAGGAGTCTTCTTTACCTTGCATCTAGTCGTCCTAATATTTCTTTTAGTGTTGGTGTTTGTGCCCACTATCAAACAAATCCTAAAGAGTCCCACTTAACAGCAGTTAAACGAATCATTCGTTATATTAAGGGAACTCTTGAATTTGGCTTGTGGTACACTAATGATACAAATTCTGAAATAATGGGCTATTCTGATGCAGATTGGGCAGGCAATGTTGATGACATAAAAAGTACTTCAGGGGGATGCTACTTGGTTGGACATTATTTAGTAGCATGGCAAAGCAATAAACAAAATTCTCAATTCTTGTCAACTGCTGAAGCTGAATACATTGTTGCAGGTTCGTGTTGTACTCAATTATTGTGGATGAAACAAATGTTATCTGATTATGGCATTGAACATGATATTATGACTGTGCTTTATGATAATACCAGTGTCATTGACATTGCTAGAAATCCAATACAACATTTTAGAACTAAACATATAGACATAAGATATCACTTCATTCGTTACTTGGTTGAAAGCAAGGTGATTTGTCTTGAGTTTGTTCCTACTGAGAAACAATTGGCTAATTTACTTACTAAACCTCTAGATACTCATAGATTTGAACTTCTTAGAAGATCTATTGGTGTGGTTGCTCTAAACTAATTGTTTTCATCTCACTTCTTCCCGGTTTCTACATTGCATATCTTTTTGGGTTGAAGAGTGAGTTGTGCTTATTAGTTTACTTTCTAAAACTCTGCATACTAATAGGTGTATTTCTTTAAGTGTTCTTCCTGTTTCATATGGCTATATCTTGTAGAATGCTTGAACATATCAGAGATTTCACAAAGTTGATTTGATTTATCTTATTTTGATATAGCCTGTGAATCTCTACAATAAACCCACATACTCTCTTGATTGATCGATTGGTTCTTGAACATATAGCCAGAGAGATTAAATTTTTCTTTAGTACAGGAACATGCCTAACACTACCCAAAGTCCTAACTATTCCATCATACATTTTGATCTTCATTGTACCTATTCCAATCACCGTGCATGATGAATTATTTTCCATGAGCACATCACCACCATCACTAGGTTCATAGGAGTCAAACCAATATCTATTTGCACACATAAAATGTACAACCAGAATCTAAAATCCATGTACTATTAGAGGGATTACCTAAAGACCCAGTGAGGAGCTCTCAATTACTATCAGATGCAACACTTGCTGAAGCATTGTTCTCTGTCTTCTTTCCTTCCTTGCTAGCTTTGTATTTGTAGCAATCTCTTTTGTAATGACCCTCTTCCCACAAAAGTAGCAATCTGAGTCTTTCTTACTCCTGGATTTAGATCTTGAATTTTTCCTTTCAACCCACTTACTCCTATATTTTTCTCGGCCCTTTTCATTTGACCCATTTATAACGAGTCCTTCTCCATGACTATCATCATCCCTCTTGTTCATCTTCACATGGGCTATGATGTTTTGAGCAACCTCTTCCAAGTCAAGAGTCTCTTTGCCAAACATAATGGTAGTACGAAAATGCTTGAATAAACTAGGCAACGACCTTAACAAAAGAAGTGCCTTATCTTCATCCTCAAATTTGACATCAACTTTTAGTAAATCACTAAAACACCGATTAAAGTCATTTAAATGCTCCATGATTTCTCCTCCTTCTTCCATCCTTAGACCCTACAATTGATCTTTCAAGAATAATTTAGTTGTCATTATCTTTCCTATGCATAGATTTTATAATTTATCCTATGTTCCCTTTGCCGTTGTCTCTCCAATAACATTGTACATGACCTCATCGGCTATATGTAACTCAATGGAGCTTAAAGCCCTCAAATCCAACTTCTCCTATTGGGCATTAGTCATCTCCTTTTGTTTGTGATCAATACCCAAAATTAGTGTATGAAGATCTTGTTGGATAAGAATGGTCTTCATCTTCCTTTGCCATAGTGTGAAATTACCTTTCCCATCAAAAGGCTTCAACTCTGCCTTCACACCTCTGATTACAGTCCTTTCCCTTTCCGACATCTCAAAGAATACCTCTAAATACCTCGGAGCTCTGATACCAAATGTTAGTGTGTGTAAAACACCATTGAACTCACTTAGTAATTTTATCAAATACCTTGTGAGCGCAAACCCTAGATCTTACTTGTATGATGACAAACCAAGATGAAACCAACCACAATCACCACAACAATAAAAGTAGATGCAAAACAAAGAGAATATAAACAAAAAACAAGCTAACAACTACAAAACAACGATTTACGTGGTTCACCCCAAATTGGGCTACATCCATGAAGAGATGGTGATTTCACTAGTGAAAAGAACAAGTTAATATAAGGATTCTCACCTCTATCCTTTAGTTTCCCTTCAACTAGATCTCAATCTCAAGCTCCAACTCTCAACCATAGGGTTCTTCAAGATAACCTCTCAAGAACACCTCCTTCTAAAGAGAAAAAACTTTCTCTCTCTAGAAAACTCTCCCTCTCTATCTCTCAAGAGAAAAAATATAACTCTACACTAAAACCCTTACTAGAAGTGGCTTTAAGTAGTGGACCCATATAACTTAAGTAATGGGTCGGGTCGGGTCGGTTTTGACCCAACCCACAACAGAGAAGATTCAGAAGAAGAGGGAGAGAGACGTCGATTACATACACTGTTTGTAAACTGAAATTCGGCCCTCTTTGCAACTTGGATTTCTGTGTATGATAGGTGAAAATGTTGCTTATCTATAACCCAATTATGTAATGGATTGACCTATTAAGTTAGGTTGAAATTGAATATCATTGTTTTGAAGGTGATGCCTTGAGAAAGGTATAAATAATGTGCAATCTTCCAAGTGTTAGTTCAAAACTTCAAAGCAAATTGAATTCGATCTGCTTTGGGTATTGATTTTTTAATTCAAGAACCAAAACTATGTTATATCTATCTGTTGGAATAAAATTTGCTAAGATCAAATATGACTTACTTTTTTCATAGATGTGTTTGAAATATCACCTATTCCTATGTGAAGGTCTAAACCAAAAAACACTAATCTAAGTGTGTATGGAAGAGGGATCAATATCTACCTATTTAAAATTTAATTCACTATGCAAGCATAATAAGTAGTAATTGAAACAAATAAGTATTGACTTATTCGATGCTCAAATGCGAAATTAATGGAGAATCAAATATTTCAATCTTGAACAAAAATCATTCACACATATAAGCAATCAACACAGATGATTTTTGTTGACGGGGAAAAACCTAACGGAAAAAACCCCGGGACCTAGTCCATAAATTACCACTAAGAGTTGTGAGAAATTTTACAACCGTTCACATCGACAAAACGACTCCCTCATGCAAACTCGACCGGTCTTTCTCCACGTCCCGAATCCACGAATCGCCTCTTCAATGATATGTGCGTCTCCAACTCGGAATCCACCAAGACTCACACTTGTTAGCTTGAATCCTTAACCTATTGTACGCCTCCAACCCAGAATCCACCAAGCCTCGTACTTGTATGCTCGAATACACGAGCTTGCACTTTGCCGGAACTCCACCGATGACTGTAATGGTATTTGAAGATTTGGGTGTTTCTTCAACACTCTATGGCTCTCATGCAAGAATGATATGCAATATCTAGCTAAAATGAAAAGCCCTATGAAAGTAGAACAAAATCAACTCTCAAGAAGAAGTTAGCTCAATCTCTCTCAAGATCTTGAAGCCCTAGCTAGTTGGAGAAGATGACTACAATGGTTTCTCACTCTAAGCTCTAACTCTCTTCTTCTTCCTTGATGTATAACCTAAAATGGTTTGCCTCTCTTCTATATAAAGAGAAGGAGCAAAACCTAAGGTTATTTGGGTCAAAAGGCCAAAAGGGTATGAGGCCCTAGGTCTAAAAATCGCGCAACCCAGAAACAGGTTGAGGAGTATCGATACTCCACTTGAGGAGTATCGATACTCCATATGAGTAGTATCGATACTGGTCTGATCTGTTGTCAACAGGTCAGAGGAGTATCGATACTGGTCTGATCTGAAGTCAATAGATCAGAGGAGTATCGATACTCCATTTTGGCAGTATCGATAGTGGCCGCGAAGTATCGATACGAACCCCAGAGTATCGATAGTGCTCTCTCTCTCTCTCTCTCTCTCTCTCTCTCTCTCTCTCGTTCTCGAAATCTTTCATAAACATTGGTTTGATTTTATGTTTTTAGGGCTTGATTTCAATCTCTCCATCTTTATTCGATTGTAGGGTTAATTTTAAGGTTTTCTTTAAGAAAATGGGAAGTGGTTTAGGGTTTTGCTGAAATCGGCACCACCACCACCAATACAGGCGCGACACCACCATTCTCCCCTCCATGCGTTTGTGAGTCCTCTTCCTCTCTTGATCTCTAAATCTCTCAAAACTCTCTATCGATCTCAAAATCTCTCAAATTAAGCTCTCTCTCTCTCTCTCTCTCTCTCTCTCTTAGGTTGTCTCAACGAGGAAACCTGCTACGAAGCCGTTTGTTCTCAGGCCTTTTGTTAGACGTTTCAGGTACAGATTTTCTCAAGCCTTTTGTTTTTTTTTCGATCTTCATATTTTGTGCATTTGATCAGATCTATAGCTAGGGTTTTAATGGATGAAAGGCTTTTACATATGAGAGTGTTTTAATAGATCTTTTAGGGGAGTTAAAAAAAATTGGTTGGATTTTTTGTTTTTGTTTACTAAATAAAAAAATCATATTGTTATATTTACCAAAAAAATTGTTTACATCTCTCTGTTTCATCTACTCATTTCTCTCTTTTTTATGTCCCTTTTATCTCTATCTTTAGCTAGGGTTTTTTTGTATCGGGTCTTTATCTAGGTTTGTTTTTTCTTTTGGTCAGATTTTTAGCTCGAGTTTAAACAGATTAGTGGGTTTTACAGTTGAAAGGGCTTTAACAGTAAGGTTAAAGAGGGCTTTAATAGATTTTTATTTATATGGCTTTAACAGATGATAAAGGTTTTAAAAAAAATGTTTAGGTAGTTATTGATTTTGATTTTAATTATTTACGAGTATATCAAATCTTTAGCTAGAGTTCAAACAAATTAGCTTTTTTGTTTGTTTGTTTTTTTGTTTTTTTTTTTACAGGAAAAGAAGAGAAAGAAAGAGGTGATTTCGGGTGAAATTTGGGAAAATCTAAGACCACCTAAGGTAAGTTCTAACCTACAAAGTCTTATTGTAGTTTAATTTTGTGAATTTCTTTTAGGGTTTTTACCAAAATTAGGAATTGGTGTGAGATGATGGTGAAGAGACTATGAGAGCTTAAAATCAAGTTATAAGGGAGCCTCTAAGCGTATTTAACTGCATAATGTAATATTTTATCAACATATCTCTTAGGTTAGTCGTTTTGAGGGATTCAAATTGGGGATTGTGATGGAAAACGAAATCTGGTGTAGGGAAGTTGTTTCAAGGTTGTAGTTCAAGTTTTTCAAGGTGAATCCAGCTACTTTGAGGTAAGGGTATAGCCTAAACTTGTATTTCTTTTGTTGGTGGAGTAAATCTTTGATTTAATGAAGGGTTAGTATGAGTTTTGCTTGATGATGCGGAACTTCAAATTTAATGATGACACTAGCAGGTCCTAGCAGGTGCTGCACACTCACAATTTAGGATGAGTAAATCACTTAGTTCCTGCTCCTGCTAGATGGCACTAGCAGGTGATGCACACTCACAATTTAGAGGTGTGGTTGCTGCTGCTGCTGTAGATCAGCAGCAACAAAAATTGGGGTGTCATTGCACACCTTACAAACAACACTTAGTTCTCTTTTTTCTTACTCTATTCTGCAATAAAATGGTCAAGTTGAGTTTGTTTCCAAACAAAAATTATGATTATCCACCTAGGATTGATTCATCAATAACATTTGGTGCTTTAAGTTAGTTGGATATGGACAAATTCATGTATATGCACCTAACTTGTTGTATACTGTCTCATTTGTTGATTTCAAGTTTTCTGTATATAAAATTCTTTAGAATCCACATTTCATGAAATCCTGTCATGATTATTGATTTTTATGTTAAGTGGGTTTTGTTTGTTCTCTTCCTTCGTAGGTTCACTAGGTAGCTCTACGTTGTAAGTAAAACCAGGTATAAGATGTATATATGTATTTGATTACACATAGAGTGTTTTTTTCCCTATTTTTTATGCTCTTGCTATATGTGTGTGTGAATTGCTAGATCTCTTGCTGCTTCGCAGCAGCCATGCCATTTTATATCATGTCATGTATGTATGTTGGAAATGACTGCATGGTGTGTCCAACACTTTAGTGAAATGTGAGTGCCATGGTTAGGTGCTTGTTAACGTAGTTTGATTTTTAGTTGTTTTCTGCATGTTTACAGGTTTGGGTGTAGTTAGTTTCTAACTTCCTGTTTTAGTCCATGAACTTTGTATTATGTGGCTAATTGGTTGAATGACCCATATTTTGTTCTTCTGGTTTTGATGGATAGATGGGTCTTATGGAGGTTATAAAGAGTATTCAGTTAATGACTCATTTTTTTCTATATATTCTGGTTTTCTAGGATTTTGGACTCTTTGTTGATCAGAGATCCCCTTCCTGACCATTCAGTTAATGCTCTTTGTTGTCGAACAAAGTTGCAGAATATGCAAGTGGTTAGTCCTAATCAGTTACTAAGAGCAAAATACCTCCATAAACAGGTTAGAAATAGGCGATTGTAGAGGGTAAGCTCAAAGAATTAATTCTCCTAATAAACAATCTATGTTCCCACAAAATGAGTTCATATATTTATTTGGAAAGTAATATAACATATTTATTTTTTGGTTGCATTCTATATTTTTAAATATTTTCAAGTTAATACGAATTGAATAATCCTTATTTGTTTGTTGTCCACTTTCAGGTTCATAGTGAATTTCAGAATGTGAGTTATATATTGTATGGGAGGAACTTGTTGTTGTCATTGTTGTTGAAGACAATATAGTGGTACTGATGAAATGATGAAGAAAATTGAAAATAGCAACATATGAGGTAAAGTGATGAATAACTAGCTAGAGAGAATGACATGCAGAAACATATAATATATAGATTAGAACTCAACTAAGATTGGTTACCTTCACGTTTATATCATATAATATCTAAATTACTTAACTGAGCTTTTATTTTGTATATGTAGAATAATTTTTCGAAGCCCTCAAATCAGAACTAGGCATATATCGGACATATATACTTGGAAAGATTGTATAGTCTCACTAAATTTATGCCTTATAATGCCTAGTAGGGTTTCCATTAATTCTTTTCATGTAATGTGTTTTGTGCTTGTAATGATCAACCTGACAAGTTACTGATGTTGTTGCAACTAGAAAGTTCATTTAGAAGTGTATTCAAGCCATATTTTATCGAGTAATATAATAAACACAGATAATCATGTACATCTCATTATCTTAGATAAAACAACCATTTAGAAGTGTACTACTCTTCCATTGTGAAGCAAACAAGCTTTTGGCATTGTGCATTAAATGATTGTTGTCTTTCTATCTATGTATGATTGAAAATTGATTAATGTCTATAGGATTGGTAGTGTCATGGTATAACGACATATGAGAAGCCAAAATTACCAGATTACTCTAAAAATTGCTATCTTTTGAAGATCTTATTCTCTAGTTTTCAACACATAAAGGAGCATCATATAAGTGCTTTTAAAATGTTCTTTATTAATTCCACTATTTGATGATGCTAATCATCATATTATCAGTCTACAGTAGTTCTAATTTATTCTTGAACTTTTTTAACTATCATATTTAAGAACCCATTACATGACAAATGATTATTAATTACATATGTTCATAATTTCTATTATAAGTAACACAAACATGGTTATGATATGTTGTGTTATTTTTTTTCTTTCTTTGCATGTGCAGCTCATTTTGGATGGGAACTTGGAAGTTATGAAGAAGAAAGCTAGCTATGTGCATAGTCTTGGAATGTTGTTAGGATGAACTGGAAAGTAAGACAGCTTTAAAGCATTTTTTAGGGGATTCCTCATATATATATAGATTTTTCGATTAAAACTTAGTTCTTTGGATAAATGTAGAGAGATAGTTTACATTTTTTTAGTTAAGAATGCTACTTATATACTTTGCTGAAAACTTTACAATTTTAAGTTGACAAACTTTATATATTGAGTTGTAATTGTGATGGAAAATGATATGAACGGAAGTTATGAAATACAAATGGTTTTTGGGAAATTTGAATCAATGAATGTGGATGTGTATGTGTCTATATGAATGGTTTGTTAAATTTAAATGAATGTGGAAGTATGTCAATGGATGGATGTATACAATGAACAGGTCAATGAAAAAGGCTATAAGCTTGGGAAACAAATAAACCAGAAAAGAGAGCTCCTAAAAAAAAAGTCTATTTGCGACGGTTTAAGCCCGTCGCTAATAGGGTAGTTGTAGCCGTCACTAAAAGATCAGAGCCATTATTTGCTATGGCTCTAAAGCGTAACAATTGACCATAGAAAGTGGTGTATTTAATCGTCATTTGATACGGTTTTGGCCATAGCAATAGCCAGACAATTTGTTACAGTCCATGAAACCGTAGCAAACTTTCGTCACAAAAGGTATTTGCTACGCCACTTAAAGCTACGACTTACAAACCGTCACAGAATCAATTTTGCTGCGGTTTTCTGAGTTTTTGCTTCGATTTTAGACCGTAGCAAAAACCCATCATTTTTGTAGTGCGTTTACAAATTATGCGGTACGTTATTATTGAAAAAATAAGATGCAGGTGGGCCCACTGATGACAATGTATATGCTGATGTGATCTAGACGTTGAGTAGATCCTCGTAAAAAAAAGTTAGCCCTTAGATTAGTGAAGATCATCATCACAAAAAATTAGCCTTTGGATCAGCTCCATATTTCCATTCACATAGATTGAGTGTAATTATTATAGAAATATGGTTGCAGGTGGGTCTATTTGGAGAAAACCATTGGCTGATATGATTTGAACATTGAGGAGATTATATTAGCATAAAATCAACTATTAGATTATAATTTACTGAGCCTATGAATTGGTGTAACTGGAGTGTAAATTTGAAGTGAGTTTTAAGAAAAAGAAGGCATACTACAAAAATGACAAGCTTTTCCTACGACTATTTGTGACGGCTAATGGAAACCGTAGTAAATAACAAATTATTTGCTACGGATTTTTATGATCCGTAGGTAAAGCTAGCTTTTTTGCTACGGCTTGGAGCCATTTTGATACGGATTATTTCGTCGTAAATTAGATTCCACGTTTTATATCTTTCCAGAGGGATCTAGAGGCTTAAAGTGACGAGCCATTGTTCCGTAGCAAATGGGGGCTCAAATACTATGGAATGTAAAATTTTGGCCGTAGAAATTGGGGAAAAGTTTTAGCTAGCGCGCGGTCTTCTCAATTTTCGAAGAATGAAAACAATTCCCACAAATATTTTCACAGGTTTCTACGGCCGGGTGCGTCCCAAAATCCCTAAAAGTTAAAACTCTTAAAAAACCCAAAACACTTACTCTAAAGCTCTCGGTCTCTCCTTCTCTGTGTGTTCTCTCTCGTGAGGAATAACAACGAGAGATCTGCAACCAACGACGGCCGACTTCAGGTAGGTTTCTCTATTTCATTCTCTTCCGCTCTTTCTCTCTTTCCCTCTCTCATTCTCTCTATAGATCTGCATCTGACTAGGGATTCAAATTTTTAGGTTCATCAAAGAGAAGTTAGGGTTTAGTTAACAGAGTGAAGACGAAGAACAAAACAAAGGCAGGGAGGAGCGGCTCTGCTCGATCTTTTTCCTCGTCATTTCTAAAGCGCGACTGATCTCTTCTTTCTCACTCCATCTCAACGCATCTCTCTTCTTCGGCTACCGCTTGTTGGTAAGAGAACCAACAATATCTCCATATCTCTTCTTCTCTTCCTACTGACTCCATCTCAATGCCTACTGCCAATTTTTATTTTTTTATTTTATTTTGCACATCTCTCTACTAATTTTTCTTCCTACTTTCTTGCACATCTTTTTCCTTTAAATTTTTTTTTATTCACAGAGTGAAGCCTACTACTCATCTTGTCCTCATCAGCTTAAAATCCTAACCCTAGCTTTGGTTCAATTTCAGAAGCAAGGTAAGAGGACCTAGTTTAACTATGTAATTTTTTATCTTCGTATTTTTTAGGTTTTGATTTTTGTTTTCTATTATTTATTTGTTTGTTTTTTTTTTCCAGAACATTGGGGTTTTAATTTCAGTTAAAAACTACAAATCAAAATTTACATTTGTAGGTTTTCTTTCTTTCTTAAACCTTGTTATCTGTTAGGTATCTAAAGAATAGAACCAGATTTACTAGATACCCAATTAGGACTACCTAGTTTAGGAGATAACCTTGCTGATCGATGAAGAATATATATTTTTTGTTCCAATTAGTAGGATATATCATTGGGTCCACTAGAGAAAGAAAAAAAATAGCTAGGTTAGCTATATATTCTCTCTCTCTCTCTTTCTAGAACTTGTAGTACTGATGAAAGACTCTTCTTAAAAGGAGAATTGGGTGGGTGGGGGGTCTAAATTAATTAAAGGGGTTGCAGTGGGAGGACAATGGAGATGTTAAGTAATGATTGTGTTTAAGAGGCGCCATGCCAGCATGGGATAATTAAAGTCGAGGCTTGTTAAGCGAGCCAAATGTAATGATCAGTTAGCTAGCTAGGTCCAGTCATGAATATATAATACCCAATTAAATCAAGAAGAAGATCGATGATGACGAGTCATTTGCTTTACAATTTTTATTTTTTTGGTGTTGTGCTTTTTATTATGGTGCAATGTTTTTTTATTGTAAATATATGTAAAGCTAATCATCACCTATCTTTTCCTTTTCCTGTGTAAATGAAATTTCAACAAAAATATGTTGTTTATGTTTATGGTTATCAACAAGTACCTTTACATCTCTCTTTATTTTTAAATTGGGTAATTATAAGTCGTTGGTAACATTATGTCTAAGTGTTAGGTTATTGTTTTTTTTTTTTAAAGAATGACATTTTATATTGGGATTTGAAGTATTGGTATATTCTTAAATTTTTTAATGCTTAACTTGGTGTTTTTAATTGGAAAATGTTAACTTTGATGTTAAGGTAAAGACATTCCTAACTAGGCCATGGTTAGTAAAATATTGATAATCTTTTAATGTTTTCTTCTAAAAATTTCTCTCAAGTTTCAATGGAATAAAATATGTTTCTTTTTAATTAGTTGTAGGATGGTGTCCACATTCTTGAGTTGCTTTCTGTAATACTCTTTTATATTGCTGTTTACATTTAATTTGGTGACCTATCTCTTACTTTGTTTTGCATGCTTATAATATTTTGGTCTTTATCGAAGTTATGCTTTTAGCTACCTTAAGATGTTTTATATTAGGTGTTTTTGATCTTGTTTTATACACTAGTGATCGATAAATGTATCGAATACTAAAATCTTTCTACCTACCTAACAATAAATGTATGTATTGAGGTACTAATCGTCCATGTTTGCTATATATGTTTGGTTGTGGGTTGTTTAGTTGGTTTCTATTTTGTTGATGTTTAGTTTTTGTTTGTGCTTATGATTATAAACCTATTTAACTCCTCTTTAAGGTATTCAAATACGGTGGATAAAAGTTGGATGTGTAAAGATAAACATTCTCAAGAATACGATAGTGGGGTGCTAGCATTCATAGAGTACGCTAATGCAAATGCGGAAAAAGATGATGCAGGAAATGTGAGGTGTCCTTGCGTCAATTGTATAAACTTTAAATTTAAATACAATGACACTATCTACGAGCACTTAATCTGTGATGGGATATTGAGAAGTTATACAACATGGTTTAATCATGGAGAAAGAAGGGGAACAACATCAACACCAACAACTAGTGTTGAAAGTAGAGATGATGATGGTGTTGGTAATCATAATGGTGATGATATAAGTGGTATGTTAAAAGATCTCCATCCAAATGTAAATGTAGACATGGATGATGTTGTGAATGAGACAACTCAGGATAGTACTCCAAGTGATAGAATAATTACTGGACAATTTCAAAAATTATTAGAAGAAGTGAAGAAGGACTTGTATATTGGATTTGACAAGATGAAGATGTTATCTTTCCTTATTAAATTTTGGTTGATCAAATGCCTTGGTGGATGGAGTAATAAGACATTTTCTATGATGCTTGAGTTACTAAGAGAATCTCTACCCGATGGGTGCAATTTGCCGGAAAACTTCACACAATGCAAAAAGGTTATTTCAGACTTAGGATTGCATTACAACAAAATCAACACGTGCTGGAACGATTGTATGTTGTATTAGAAGGAAACTGCCAATTTAGAATCTTGCACTATTTGTGGGGTTTCCCGATGGCTAAAAGTGAGATCTGGAAAGAAGAAAAATACGCCGGCAAAGATCCTTCGCCACTTTCCATTGAAGCCAAGGCTACAACGATTGTACATGTCTTCTAAAGTTGCCGAGGATATGCAATGGCATGAAGAAGGGTGCACTAAAGATGGAATATTAAGGCATCCTGCAGATTCTATAGCTTGGAAACACTTTGATGAGACCCATCCGACATTCGCAGGAGACTTGAGGAATGTAAGATTAGGTTTAGCAAGTGATGGTTTCAACCCATTCGGAACAATGAGTTCTACGCACATCATATGGCCTATGATACTTATCCCATATAATTTGCCTCCATGGTTGTGCATGAAGCAACCTCATATGATTCTTTCATTGCTTATACCGGGTCCAAGTAGTCCGGGAAATGACATTGATGTATACTTGAGACCTTTGGTAGATGAGCTTAAAGAATTGTGGGCAGATGGGGTGGATACTTATGATTCTTTTATTCAAGAAACGTTCAAGATGCATGCAGCAATATTGTGGATAATAAGTGACTTTCCTGGACTTTCTGTGCTTTCTGGTTGAAGCACCAAAGGTAAACTACCATGTCCATTATGCCATGAACATACATGCTATAAGTATCTAATGAATGGGAGAAAAATATGTTACATGGGGCATCGCCGATTTTTACCTATGAATCATAGGTTTCGCAAACTTAAAAAGGATTTTGACAGAACCATTGAACATAGAACAACCCCAACCCCACTTACGGGGAAGGATATTATGCATAAATTGAACGGGATTCCACATAAATTTGGGAAGGAACCTGGAGATGAAGATGTTGCAAGACCTAGTCAATGAAAGAGAGCACGAGAAGAGGATTTATTGTCGAATAGTTGGAAGAAGTTGAGTATTTTGTACGAGCTTCCGTATTGGTCTACCAATTTTGAAAGGACACTTTGGGTTTGTCAATGTTCATGGTGAGACAATGAACTCAATTGTAAGTATATGTTTGAGTAAGAGTTAGGTTGTACCTTCGTGCAAACTCACACTTCATCGAAGATCGAAGAAAAACCACGCCAATGAACTTAACTCACCACCGAATCTCACCACACATTGGTAAGTTACCATGTTTATTATTCATAGGTAGTTAAAATGCATTAGGACTTAGCCACATAAGCTAGAATAAACTTAGAACCAATTTAGATACATTTTAGAGGCTTTTCTAGCTTATGGGAAAGGAGGTATCGATACCCTCTGAAGGTGGTATCGATACTGACCTAGCCTGTAAGTCAGGCTAGGCTTGTATCGATACTCCGCGGCCACTATCGATACTGCCCAACTAGTATCGATACTGCCAAAATAGAGTATCGATATTGAAAGTCTAAAATCCCTACTATTTTAGTTGGAATAACCGTATGTCAATGTGACTAGGGTTAAGGATTACACAATCACCAAATAAAAAATAATACTGATGATAAAAAGGGAAACTAAAATCTCTAATCAAGAGTATTGACTTATTCGATTCTTAACATGCGGAAACAAGAATCGAATATTTCAATCTCATAATAAATATTAAGAAATGCACAAGAGATTTTGTTTACGAGGAAACCTAAACTGGAAAAAACCCTGGGACCTAGTCAAGAAAAGAATCCACTAAAAGAAATGAAAACTTACAAACCGATTTACCACTCGATGGACACGAATTACGACTCCCTCTACGCTCCAACAGCTACGGTGTACAGTTCTTTAAAAAATTCGAACTCCACGAATTTGCCTCTTAGTAGATGATGATACGTCTCCAACTTGACATCCGCAAGTCCCGCACCATGAACCAATACTTGACTCCTCAAGTATCACCACTAAGTTGGCACTTTCAAGCTTCACCACCGGAATACTACCGGCACACAAAAACTGAGTTTTTAGTTTAAAATGGGAAGGATTTGAACCAAGTTCAACAAGCTAGAGAACTAAGAATTTCGAGTTTGAAAACTCTCATGAGCTTGTTGAGATGAGGGGCGAATGGTTGATTGAATACTAAAGATTCAGTCCCTAGTTATAGTGAAGATGTCCAGCTCAATCCTAGACTAAATTATTAGTTCTAAGTCTAATGGTAGACACCATTATTGGAGATGAGAGATCATTCCATTGAGCCTCTCATCCCAATTAAAAATGTTTCCCACGCTCAATTATCTCCCTAAAATAAGGCTTAGAGAGAGATGAGCAATAATGTGCTAAAAAGTTACTTTACAGCTCAGAAAATCGCACTTGCAAAAATGAATCTGGGCGTTGGTTTCGAAATCAAGCCAGTCAGTTTTGAAACCAACATGGTATTTCGAAACTGACCTGATTTGGTTTCGAAACCAAAAAGGATATGTGATGGTTTTTGTCTTTTAGTTTCGAAATCTGAAAGGTCCCTTGGGTTTGTCAATGTTCATGATAGAACAACACTATCAATTTATAGGTCTACTTGGGTTAGTAGTCAGGCGTATCCTCTATGCAAAACTCACTCTACATCAAGAACGGAGGAAATAGCACATTATCGGACTCATTCTCACCACCGGAACTCTCTGTGTAAGGGTAAGTGACCTACCAACAATCATAAGTGGTTAGAAATACTTTAGGACTCATTGCATGTAGCTAGGAAGCCTTTATATCGCTTAAAATACTTTGCAAAATGTTTTTTGCACAGGTTTCCCAGTGTTTATCGATACCCCTTAAGGGGTGTATCGATACTGGACTCCTGTTTGACAGGTGAGGTCAGTATCGATATCGCCCTGGGTCAGTATCGATACTAACCTCGCCTGTCTAAATAGGTGAAGACAGTATCGATACAGACACAGGTGAGGTCAGTATCGATGAGTTTTTTGTCATTGCGCAGAGAATTCAAAATGAACAAGAAAGAAAGATCAAGAGAATTAGAAGTGATCGAGGAACCAAATTCCACAACACTAAAGTTGAAGACTATTGTGGTGAACATGGAATCAAACATGAATTCTCAACTCTAATCACTCCTCAACAGAATGGAGTCGCTGAAAGGAAGAACCGGGTAATTTAAGAGATGGCAAGAGTACTTCTTCATAGCAAAGGTCTTACTCAAAGGTTTTGGGGAGAAGCAGTATCAACCGCATGCTATCTTGTCAATCGGGTCTACTTGAGGACCAAAACATTAAATACTCCGTATGAGCTGTGGTTTGGGAAGAAGCCTAATCTGAACTACCTTAGGACTTTTGGTAGTACGTGCTATATCTTGAGAGACCGTGAACATCTCGGGAAATTTGATGCAAAAAGTGATGAAGGCATCTTCTTGGGATATGCTGTGAACAGTAGAGCATATCGTGTTTACAACAAGAGAACATAATCAATGAAGGAGTCCATCAATGTTGTGATCGATGACATGGGCTCAAGATTTGAAGAGTCTAAGGATGAAGAGATACCTCCGAACAGGTTGGAAGATGTGAAGACCGCTAAAGTCCAAGTAGATACTATACCAACTCCCAATGAATCCCAAGGAGAAACTCACTGTGATGTCACAAGTGAGAAATCGTGTGAAGTTGGCACAGAAAGCCAGCAAGATGTCTCTGATTCTCAGCGTCCCAAGTGGGCAAGGAGTCATACCAAGGAGAACATCATTGGGGACGGAACCACTGGAGTTAAGACGAGAAGACAAGTTAAAAATATTGTAAATTATGTGTGCTATCTCGCTGACTTTGAACCAACAAATGTCTTCGATGCATTTCAGGATGAGAATTGGATCGAAGCTATGTAAGAAGAACTTAACCAATTCTCGCGTCAAGATGTCTGGTTTCTTGTACCTAGACGAAAGAACATCAATGTCATAGGGACCAAATGGATATTTAAGAACAAGTCTGACGAATATGGTACCGTGATTCGAAACAAGGCCAGATTAGTGGCACAAAGGTACAATCAAATTGAAGGTGTTGATTTCGACGAAACCTTTGCTCCAGTTGCTCGATTGGAATCCATAAGACTCATGATGGCATTTACGTGCTACATGAAAATGAAACTATACCAAATGGATGTCAAGACTGCTTTTCTCAATGGAATCCTTCAAGAAGAAGTCTATGTGGAGCAACCTAAGGGATTTGAAGATCCACACCATCCGGATCATGTGTATCGCCTAAAAAAGGCACTGTATGGATTGAAGCAGGCTCCAAGGGCATGGTATGATCGACTCACCTCCTTTCTACTCAAGAAAGGCTTCTTAAGAGGTGGAGCCGACAAAACATTGTTAATACGATGGGCAGATAAGGATGTGCTCATGGCACAAATATATGTGGATGACATTGTCTTCGGTTCAACCAACCCTAAGGAAGCTGATTCATTTGCAGAACTTATGAGCAAAGAATTTGATATGAGTATGGTGGGAGAACTTACCTTCTTTCTCGGACTGCAAGTTAAGCAAACTCATGATGGGATGTTTATATCACAAAACAAGTATGCTAAGAACCTGGTAAAGAAGTTCGGGTTGGAATCTACCAAGGTCTCCCGAACACCAATGAGCACCACCAAAAAGATGTCAAAAGATGAATCAGGAAAGGGGGTCGATCAAAAGACATACCGAAGCATAATAGGGAGTCTATTCTATCTCACTGCAAGTAGACCAGATATATCGTTCAGCGTGGGAGCTTGTGCTCGTTATCAAGCTAACCCAAAAGAGTCTCAATTGAAAGCTATAAAACGTATCATTCGATATGTCAAGGGAACTCTTGGATATGGGTTGTGGTATACCAAGGACACCAATTTTGAAATATGTGCCTACTCCAATGCGGATTGGGTCGGGAATGTGGATGATAGGAAGAGTACTTCGGGAGGATGCTACTACCTTGGACTCAACCTTGTGGCATGGCAGAGCAAGAAGCAGAACTCTCAATCCCTCTCTACGGCTGAGGCTGAATACATCGCCGTAGGTTCGTGCTGCACTCAATTACTTTGGATGAAACAAATGCTTAGTGACTATGGTTTTGAACATGCTACTATGATTGTTTACTGTGATAACACTAGTGCTATTGACATTACTAAAAATTTTGTGCAACACTTAAGAACTAAGCACATCGACATTAGGCACCACTTTATCCGTGATCTTGTTGAAGAAAAGGTAATTTATCTTGAGCATGTCCCAACCGAGAAGTAGCTTGCCGATATCCTCACCAAACCTCTAGACTTCATAACCTTTGAAAAACTCAGAAGAGCTATCGGTGTTGTCTCCATGACGTGAGCACACCATCGACCACACTCCTACCTCCTTTCTTAATGGCCTTTGTTTCTTTTTTGGTAGTAGAGTGTGTTCGTTTCCTAGATTGCTTGCGTCTTTGTCGTTACGGTCTAGAGGGTCCTTGGGGATTTTTTATGTTCTCAAATTTTGTCTTGAAGTTTGTGGGTATTTTTCTCGGTGATTGCCTTCGTGGGCTTCATTAAGCTTATGTTGTCTCGGTTGAATCCTGACCTGAGTGACACTGCTGTGATCTTGTCAGCTCGCCTCCAGTCTCTTGGATGGTTTGGATCACTCATCCCTGAAATACATTTGCTGCTGTTTTTCATTGAATATCTATGCACTATAATCTTTGGGAACTTATGTTTCTTGTCGAACGCGTGAATTCAGGTCTATGTTTTTTAGTGTGGTTCATGCTTTGACTGAATGTGTGTGGTTTGATCCTTGTATGTGTGTTCATATCTTCTCTCAATCCATCTTGAATCAAACCAGTCTAGTAGACGAACTATCCTAGCACTTTGGCTTTTCTGCTTTGAGTGAGTTCTTATAAAAGTTGTTGAACTCGGTGTACCACCTAAAGAGTAAGCTCTCGTAAAAGATTTTGAGCTTGGTGGAGCCATCTAAAGAGTAAGCTCTCGTAAAAGATTTTGAGCTTGGTGGTATGTGAGATTGTAGTGAGACCACATGA
>MVGT01000283.1:5074-35776 GCA_002174775.1 Macleaya cordata
AATTTATGTGAAAATTAAATATGTATGGATAAGCATGCATGATGATCTATCCTAACTGCACATTAATATTCACGTTCATAATTCAAAATCCTACTTTTGGGATGCATGAGAAAGTGTGGCTCCAAGCGTTAGGTAATGCGAACCTAGGACCTTTTGAGTGTTTGTATCGATACCACTCTAACTATAATTAGTTTGTTGTTATTTAGCTATTATAATTATATCTATCTATGAGCGAATTTACCAACTATGCTACATGGAATAATCCATAAATATTTTTATTATTATATAAATATAGTTTAACTTAACCCACTAGTCAACCCACTGGTCGAACCAGATTGACCCAATCCCCTAGCTTCTCCAGTTTGATTACCGGTCCGATTTTTAAAACATTGGGTACTAGCTAGCTGGTCCGAGAGCCATTGTTATGTCTTTCTCTCTCTAGAAAACAAGATCGTTTTATATTAATTGTCTGTTTAATTAGATGGACGATTTTAGGTAGGGATTTTGCAACGATCAGAGATTTGATAAAAAACTATAGATTTAAAATATGATTAATTTCTACTTAGTTTTCTACCAAATCACTGTTCCCCATAAAATCTCCAATCCAAACAGACTACTTTAGAGAAATTTTCATATCCCAACATTGCTGGCGCTACAGAAATGGTGCGATTCCTCTTTACCTTTTAACTTTTCTTTTAGAAAATAGCTAAATACTCTTACAAAACAGAATAAAAAGGGTGAAAAGCAAACGAAGAATCATAGCAGCAGAAGACTTGGATACACGCGACTAAAATCAATTTGGATCAGAAACTAATTGGTTCCAAATATGATGGAACTATTTTGGATCTAAATTAAACAGGATCCATGGAAATGGAATCAAGAACCGAGGAAATAGGTTCTAGTACCACTAGTTCGAATCTCGATCCTCAGGTATCCATTGACACCCCTAGAAAAACAAGCGCTCTCCTTTTTTTGATCGACATGCACTTTTTCTGTTAAAATGGATTCAATTTTTAGGCAGGAAAAACAAGCAACATTTGAATTACAGTCAGATAATTTGCAATTAAAGAAAATATAAAATTTTGATTGCAGTGATATAATTTGCAACCTAGACAAATACAACATTTTGGTTGCACATATAATTTGCATCTTATAAAAATGCAAATCTTGGGTTGCACTTGCAAATTTTTCAAATGCCACCTTCAATTTTAATAAAACTCGAAAGCAAAAGGAATTTATGAAGTGAACACTACGGAATTCAACTGTGCACCCTCCTAAGATCGAACCAGAACTAGTAAACTGAAAATAAAAATAAACAAGAAAAGAAACAAAAAGATTTAAGTGGTTCGGCTGGGTTGCCTACGTCCACAGGCAAAAACGATCTCAACTCTTTATTCAATGATCAAAGTAGAAATTCGAACTCAGCACTCTCTCTCAACTTTGAGACTCAGAAACTTTGATACTCTGATACAGAAAAATAAGGTATAAATCTTAGTATTTATAGACTGCATATACCCACGAATTTAGAACCTTTTACAAATAGGAAACCTAAACCTAGTTTGAATAGAAAACCTCTTTCCTTCCTAAAAACGCTTACTTATAGAGAATTAACGCCAAACTGCTATACTGAGAGTCTGGAACAATCCGCGGCCAGAAATGGGCCCTAGACTGGGAGGAATGAAGTGGGAATAGAATGCCTTGCCGGCTTGGCTGCAGAAGCCCTCGTGGATAGATAGAAATTCTGATAGAAACATCCGATCGATGCCGAGCCAGAGAGACAAGAATGAACTTCCTCGCCCGACCACGTTCTTCAATTCTGAGTATGGACTTTGCCTGCCTCCCTAGCCTAATAGAAAGAGATAAGAGCGGTAGGCCGGCGGCCTCAGGGGGTGTCCGACGGCCTCGGAGTGGCCCGCGGCTAGTGACCAGCGGCAATGGGCCCGCGACCCTGTTCCCCATCATGAAACCTCCACCATTATCCTCATCTTATGCGCAAATCGAGCCATTAAACCCCACAAATCTCCACCTTGGTGAGATTTGCAGGCCACACTACCAATTGGCTCAACACTTTGATCATTCTTCACCTTGGCTTGAAATCTTTCCAATACCTGCAACTAACCTTTCTGCCTCTTGTGCCACAACATATACAACTAGCACCAATCACCCGTAGGTGCTTCAACTGCGCCTGGAAGCTCCAATCAATCGAAAGTGCTGCAAAATGTGCCAGCAGGCTCCAATCACAAAAAGGTGCTTCAAACTCGAACAATATTCACCAAATTCAGGCAATGCCTGTACTTCTCTCTGTCACCACTTTGGTTAACATATTTGTTGGATTATCAGCTGTTCCAATCTTCAGCAGATGAACGTCTCCATCTTCAACAACTTCTTATACAAAGTGGAAATGCGCACTGATGTACTTTATCCTTGAATGGTGAACTTGGTTATTTGCTAAATGGATCGCACTTTGACTCTCACAATGGAAATTAATAGATAATTGAATTAGTCTTAACTCATCCACCAAACCCTGCATCCATATCACCTCCTTGATTCCTTCTACCATAGCCATGTACTCTGCCTTTGTTGTTGACAGAGCTACAGTGCTGATCTCCAACTGACTGGTGCGCCTACGAGTGTAAAAATGTAACCCATAGTCGACCGAAACTTATCCAGGTCCCCAACATAGTCTGAATCCATATAAACAACTACTAGCTGACCAACTGCATCATCTCGTTTGAACACCAACCCAATATCTACAGTACCTAAGATATACCGCAGATTCCACTTCACAGCCTGCTAGTGCACCTTCCCTAGATTGTGCATATATCTTTTAATTACACTGACTGCTTATGACAAATCTGGTCTAGTGTACACCATTGCACACATCAGACTCCTAACTGCAGTTGCATAAGGTACCTGCTCCATATACCTCTGTTCCTCATCTGTTTGTGGTGACTGTTTTGTACTAAGCTTAAAGTAGGGAGCCAGAGGTATGCAAACTGGTTTAGATTTGTCACCCATACCAAACTTCTGCAGGACCTTCTTCAGGTATTGTTTTTGTGAGAGACAAACAGTGCCTTTGGATCTGTTTGTTTGCATCTCTATCCCAAGAATCTTCCTTGCTTCTCCGAGATCTTTCATCTTGAACTCCTTACTCAGTAGGTCTTTTAACTTCTGAATCTCTACCTGACTTTTAGATGCGATGAGCATGTCATCCACATATAAAAGTAGGTAGATATATGAACCATCCTTGAGCACCTTGAAGTACACAAATTGATCATATTTGCTTCGTGTGTACTTCTTCTCTAGCATAAACTTATCAAAGCGCTTGTACCACTGCCTTGGAGACTGCTTCAACCCATACAACGACTTCTCAAGTTTACACACCCAAGCCTAACTGGCTGACGAGTCTCCCTTCGCGGCCTATTGACTGCTATACTTTCTGCTGGTTGAGGCGCCTGATCTGGTGCCTCTGCTTCTTTTGCTACATCTTCATCTGAACCCTCATTGTCTGATGGTACAATGGGATTTTGGTCTGTCTGAACAGACACCTTATTCACTGGAAATTCAACAAACTCCACCTGCTTGCGACATCCCTTATTATGACCTGTCTTTTTTGAACTTTTCTTTTCCATTAGTGCAGTCTCATCAAATGTCATATCTCTACTTATCACGATCTTCTTCGATTCGGTACACCACAGCTTGTACCCCTTCATCCCAAATTTGAAACCTAAGAAATTTTTTTTTTTGGCTTTAGGATCTAGCTTGCTTTCCTTCACATGGTAATAAGTAGGACAACTAAATACACGTAAGTTATCATAATTAGGAACAGGTAAATCAGACCATACCTCCATTGGAGTCTTCCCTCCAAGAGCTTTTGCAGGTAGACGGTTCACTAAGTGGCACACATAATTCACCGCCTCAGCCCAATAGTTTATGCCCAATGTAGCATCGGACAACATATATCGTACTTTCTCCAGCAACGTACGATTCATGTGTTCTGCCACTCCATTCTGCTGTGGAGTCTCCTTCACGTAAAGTGCCACTCTATCCCTTCATTGGCACACACCTGTAGGAATGGATCAGACTTGTACTCACCAACATTATCTGATTGTAGCGCTTTCAACTTCGTCTCAACTTTCTTCTTCCACTGTAGAAATATGTCCAGGATGTAAGGTCCATTAAGTTTTCTCATGTGTGCTCTGATACCAAGCTGTCACATCCCGATTTTCGGTACTCTAAATCCGACCCGATTCGCCGAGTCCGAAAACCAAGGCGTGATTAGTGTAGTGTAAGTAAAAATAATGAATAAAACTTATTTACTTTACTTTTGAAAGACAATAAATTTAAAACATTTTGTTAATGGTCTACTTTAGTCAATATTTGTTATCTTAAAGTAAGGTCCAAGTCAAAGAAAAATAAAAATGTAATGTTTAAAAATAATTTTCGTATCAACTGCATACAGTTGATTAAAATAGACATATCTACTTAACTATAAATCGTAATTTTACAAATAAATCCATTCTAAAAACTAGATTCACAGATCTATAATTTCATCTGAAATAGTCCGAGGCCAATTCTGAAAATAAAGGGCTCAAATACGCATCCGAAGTACTGATACGGATGTTTAAAAACTTAGAAAATATAATTTCAGCTTTTTAAGAATTTTTTGTAAGATCAGTAACTTTGAAGAGAAATTACTCTCTAACCAGGAATCCAAAATGCATGTTGTAATACCTTTTCGAAAAGGAAAAATCGAGAGCTATAACTTTGTCAGAAATAGACTCGGCTCAATTTGGACCGGAACATGTCCAAAAACACTGTTTTGTAAATCTGACAGTATGAATTTTGAGAATTATACAATTTCGTATAAAACCTAATTAATTCAATGATTCTTGACGGAAATTAAATGTAAATTAATACATCAATTATACAATTTAAAACTCAACATCTAAGTTTATAAGAATGTTAAAACAATAAGAATTAATACAAAATAATCCTTATCCCAAGTGATAGAATAGTAGTTTAATCTATTAGTTATATTTATACAAAATTTGATAACACAAGCTATCTGCTTCTTAATCTACACATCTTTAAATCCTTCACCTCAACGTAACCTGTGGGGGGAATTTACGGGTGAGTAAACCCAGTAGGCAAATATCAACCCAAAAATAATAGATTGAAAACATGATTCATCAAAATCACAAGAATAATTAACTGATGAACTTGTAAATAAATTACCATTAAATGATTTATTTTCCAACCATTTAATATCTTATCTTGTATTAAACCGGGTAACAACCGCTTCCTCAGTCAGAAACAACGGTCAACCGCTTCCTCAGTCGGAAACAACGGTTTAAGGAGGTCTCCCTTTTCCTACCCATTTGATTAATGTTTACATAATCCTTTTTAGATTTATTATCAATCTAAATCAATTTCCATCACTTAAAAATAAATAGTGATCACATTTAACAAAATGCATATTTAATTTGTAAATAATACAAAATAATTCATCTCCATGCATTTTCATAACAAAACATAAAATAAGTTTTAGTTATAATAGAGGGAAGTTCCACATATCTACCTACCTTAATTTGATGATAAAAACCTCGTCCTTTGATCATCACCTTGTTGTATAAAATTATCTTCCTTAAATTCTTGAATAATTATAACTAATTAACAAGAATATTAATTAAATAAAATGGGAAGAGAGAGAAATGAAAGAGTATTAGAAGTTTAGAAGGATATGTTATAGAGGGAGAAGGAAAACTAATTTTAGAGAGAAAGAAATGGTTTGGAGTGAGTTTGGAAACTAAAATAAAGGGGTATTTATAGTTTTAGCCACGGTTATTGTAGCGTTGTGGTAGGTAGAATACTAATCAAATGAATTAACCACATGTGTACTGTAGCTAATAGTAAATGACGGCTATTGTAGCTAATAGTAAATGGAGTAGGTGGAATAGTATTTAGATGAATTAACCACATTTATACTGTAGCTAATAGTAAATGACGGCTACTGTAGCGACGGCTGAATAGTAACACGTGCAACATATTTTACCGTGGTGACGACTTCTCGTATATAAACATGTATACTGTTCATATATACGTATATTATTCATATATACATATACTATTCTTTCTTTCTTTTTTTACATAAAAATACTTGATTTACTTCGTTTTGTAAATCTAGTTCGCCTTGTACAATTGAGTACTTTAACGAATTACGCACGTATACGATACTATTCAAGTATAGGTTACTATTCATTTATACTTTACTATTCACTTATGAAGTTATTTGTCTTGTTTTATTTTCAAACCTAATTCAGGTAGTATAAATTGATACTATAGTGTTCATATATACAGTATTATTCCGTGTATATACACTATTCAAGTATACAATCATTATTCACGTATATAGACACTATTCATATATGCGGTTACTATTCACAAAATATTATTCATCAGTTTTTGTGCGTATAACTTGATTCGTATATAGTTTGTATAAAACATTATTCATACGACACTATTCATAAATACTGTTCACATATACGGTACTATTCATAAAACACTATTCATCAAATTCATATCATATAACTTAAATTATGTATTATTGGACAATGTCACTATTCATGCGACACTATTCACGTATACCATACTATTCACGTATACGCTCTTTATTTACCAATGTGTTGCATTATTTGTCAAGTACTCTTTATGGAGTATAATTCAAATATTATTGTCAAATGGATATTATTAATCGAATAATATTTATGTATGCGATATTATTTACGTGTATGTACTTGGGTACATACAAAACAAACTTCGGCACTAAATTGTTTGTTGAAATCAAGTATGAATTTGAAGAATTAAATTTTTTGGGGTATTACACAAACTTTTCTGGCGATTTTTTGAGCTGTAAAGAGATTCTTTTTCAACTTTTTGTATATTCCCACCTAAGCATGCCTTAGTTGGTTTGTCGGTGCGTGGGAAACATTTACGAGTGGGATAAGAGGGATAATGGAATGACCTCTCATCTCATATGATGATGTCCAAGAATAAACTTGTTTATTCTGGTTTTGATATAGACATTTCACTATAAATAGGGGTTGATCTTTTATTGTTCAAAATAACTAATCACCCTAACCTCAACAAGTGCTTGTTTATTCTGGTTTTGATATAGACATTTCACTATAAATAGGGGTTGATCTTTTATTGTTCAAAATAACTAATCACCCTAACCTCAACAAGTGCTTGTTTATTCTGGTTTTGATATAGACATTTCACTATAAATAGGGGTTGATCTTTTATTGTTCAAAATAACTAATCACCCCTAACCTCAACAAGTGCTTGGAGAGTTTAGCTCGAAATTTATAGATTCCAAGCTTGTTGAACCTGGTTCAAATCCTTCCCATTTCAAACGAAAAACTCTATTTTTTGTGTGCCGGTTGATTTCCGATGGTTAAACTTGGAGTGCCAAGTTCTTGGTGATATACTCGAGGAGTTGAGTATTGGTTCAAGGTGCGGAACTTGCGGAGTTCCAGTTGGAGACGATTACTATCCACTAAAAGGCAAATTTGTGGAGTTCAAATTTGTGGAAGAACTGTGCACCGTAGCTGTTAGAGTGTAGAGGGAGTCGTAATTCGTGTCCATCGAGTGGTAAATCGGTTTGTAAGTTTTCATTAACTTTTAGTGGATTCTTTTTTGAACTAGGTCCCAGGGTTTTTCCCAGTTTGGGTTTCTTCGTAAACAAAATCTCTTGTGCTTATTTTTACTTTTTTTATGAGATTGAATTATTCGATTCTTGTTCTTAATTCCGCATATTAAGAATCGAATAAGTCAATACTCTTGTTGGAGATTATTGTTTTGTTCTTTATCACCTTTATAATTTTTATTAGGTGATTGTGTGATCCTTAATCTTAGTCATATTGACATACAGTTAATCCAACTAAAACCATAGGACATTTAGACTTTGAAGTGGTATCAGAGCAGGTTCACTTGCTGGGTCTAACAACCTAAGTGTGATCTGTGTTGTGACTAAATGGATTCACAAAGAAAAGGTAATGCTGTAAACAAACCACTATTGTTCAATGGTAGTAACTATCCTTACTGGAAAGCTAGAATAAGGGCTTTCCTAAAGTCCTTAGAGCAAAGAGTTTAAAGAATTGTATAAATAGCTTGGACTCCTCTTACCATTATGACTGGTAACAGAGACAACTATAGGGAAGTTCCAAAACCGGAAGACCAATGGACTTTGAATGAGAGTGAGGCAGCTACTAGAAATAGTAAAGCACTCAATACTATCTATGTTGCTGTCACTGCCGACAAATTTTGTCGCATCTCTAACTGCAAAGTAGCCAAGGAAGCATGGGACATTATAATGGTCACCCATGAAGGTACTAGGACTGTTAGAATAACAACGCTTTAAATGTTGACTACCCAATTTGAAACTATTAGAATGGATGACAATGAAAGCTTTGATGAATTTTATGCTAAATTGAATGACATGGTCAACAACTCTTTTGTATTTGGTGAAGTTATTTCTAACTCCAAAATAGTTCGTAAAGTTTTGAGATCTCTCCTCGAGAGATTTGAAGCCAAAGTTACGACTATTGAGGAGAGGAAAAATATTGAGGTTATTCTCCCTGAAGAACTTGCAGGGAATTTAAGGACATTTGAGGTTAGTTTCAAATCTTTAAAGAAATCAAAGAACATTGCTTTTACAGCCTCAAAAAGCTCCAAGGAAGAGAAGGACCTCTCTAGTGATGAAGAAATGGCTCTTCTCACAAGACAATTTAAGACCTTCTTAAAGAACAAAAAGGAGAAGTTTCAAAAGCCAAGGTTTGGCTCATCTTCTAAAATAAGGCCTCATGACAAATTCAAAAACATTGATAAAAAGTTTGAGAAGAAGAACTCCACAGAAGTACAATTTTTCAAAATGTCATGGCTTTGGACACATGGCTAATAAATGTCCAAACAAAACTCCGACCAAAGCCAAGATAGTAATGAAAGTCACACTAGACGATTCCGATTCATCCTCCGATACTAGTGAAACTAGTGATGAAGAAATCAAAGAGGAAATGATTGCTATGACAGCAACTCTCTCTCAAATTTTTAAAAATGCTGATACTTCTAGTGAACATTAGGAGAGTGATGAAGAAATAGATCTGGAAGAATTGTGTGCTCATCTCCTTAAAAAATGTATGGATTCATCTAAAGATAACAAGATGCTGAATGAGAAATTGACATTCCACTACAAAAAAAAGACTTTTAGGGACGGGTTAAAACCGTCCCCAATACTCACAAACCGTCCCTAAAACATTATTGGGGACGGTTTGCATTCCGTGGACAACCGAGGCGTCGCAGATAGTATTAGGGACGGTCTTTGCGACGGTTTATAGCGTGTAGCTAATGCTCAGCTTATTAGCGACGGTCCTATGCGTCCCTAAAAAGATGGCTTAAATGGAATATTATATTACTATTGGGGACAGTTTGCAACCATCCCTAATAGCCTTTTTTTTTAAAAAAAATTTATATTTTCGTTTGTTCCGTTCTCATAGCATAGCACCTGTTCACTTGCCAGTACATTTTCACCTATCATTACATTTATTCATTCTTCACAGCCATATACAAGTATATAAAGTAGCAACCATTCCACTCAGAAGTCTAAAATAACATTTACTTGCATTTTATTCATAAATCCAAAATAGCATATCCATGATCCATTTACAAGGTCAAAATACGATTTGCACATTCCATTTAAAAGTCATACCACTATCTAAATGCGATTAATAAACCAAAAAATAAGAAAGTCTTATAGTTGCAAACTCGAGCTCCCCGACCATCAATTGTTTCCACCTTCCCCTTGAACTCATTTGCAAACTCCCATCTATCTACAACTATCTTCTAAAATCCCTGCAAATGTAATAATTCATATTAATAATAGAAATAACATTTCACTAGAAAAGAGTCCCTACTTATGGACTGTAAAAAAGATTAGTTCCAAGTGGTACAAGAAGATGAATTTTAACTAAGTTTTACCTATTTCTACACATTCACATTAAGTACAAAGAAATGAAGTCATACATCAACCAATGCAAAGTAGCAAGTCAAGGTAGTAATGAATTTCAACAAGATGCTTATTAATTCAAATCCTTGCTTTTGGTAATTTCATCAATTTCTATAATGTATTGTTTTTCCTCTCAATGCATGCTATATTTTAACTGGGATGGAGTATCATATATGGCCTGCCAAAACAAATGTACCATGACGACATGTTATAGTTTTTAAAGTAAAAAAGCATAAAATTAGGTAAGCACCAAACCTAATGTGTTTCAGACTTCAAAATAAAATTAACAATAAAGTATAAAGTACCTAATACAAACCAAAGAATTTCAGAAAATGCTGGATATTTCTAACCCTAAAAAGTCCTTTAAAAAAGGGGAAATAAAAAACAATAAGAGAGAAAGAGACTTACAATTCAATGGTGAGATGATACAAACAGAGAGAACATAAAAATGATGGAGGTAGGCCTGCAAACAGAGACATTGTAAAAGTTATAGAAACAGAGACAGAAAGAGATATAGAGAGAGAGAGCAGAGCAGATAAAGAGGGAAATGCAGGTTTAAAAAAAACCCTACAAAGCCCCTAATCTTGCATGAAACAATGACAGATCAAACAAAATATATTGTTCAACAGAACACTACAGAGAGCGAGAGAGAGAGAGAGAGAAGCCTGTTCCGGATCTTGGAAGAGCCCAAGAGAAGAGGAAGACATTGATCTGGATTACCTTTAACATTTGAGAGAGAGCTTGGGTGTTGTAGATTCCTCTACATAGATAAGGCTTATATTATTAATAAATCACTACTATTAACCAATCAATTCAAAAATTGACTGACTACAATAAACTACTTTTAAGCTATCAATCATGTAAGTAGCGTTGATTTTTACCCTATGATCATATATAATACAAGATGAAAGGTCAATACCTAATGGTTTTAGGCTCTGCAGTATGCAGATTAACATGGCTAAGGCTGTGTCAAATAAAGATCTCTTCTTGGTTTTAGGATGACAGATATTTTAATAGACAAAAGCACCTATTAAATCAAGAAAATAAGAGAATTAATACAAGATATATATAGCCTAGAGTGGGTATTTGGAAACATAACACTGTGGAAAACATATCCAAAGCCATATCAGTAAGCATGTAAATGGAAAAAAAAGAACTAGCAGTCTCGAACAATATAGAGCTTGAAACACCAATTACTCAAAATAATCCACAACCAAAGAGAACGCTAGCAGATAAGAGCATTATACTGTGACTTTATCAAAAGGCCAGGGTTTAAAAACAGTTTATTATAGTTGACAAAGAATTAAAAGTACCACAAACTAGAAAAGAATCATTAGCCCTAGTACAAAGTTAAAGTTGATATCATGGAGAACTACAAATCAGAAAATTCCAGGAACTCTAAATAAACAAACATCATGGACAACTAAACGATCTAGTTTTTTTTAGAAGATGTCAAGAATAATTATATTAAATGAATGAGTAACAAAAGAAAGGAACAAAGGAAAATAAAAATCCTTTCAACGTATCCAATAAGGACTCCCAACCCAACTGAAGACAAAATCTTCAAATCTATAAGAACTTGCCCAATCTAAGCTACTGCTACAGTTGAAAATTAAACCTTTGAGCAGAAAAATATTCTTATCGAATCGTACAGATTCCCCTAAAAGATCTGGTTTCAAAGAAAGAAAAAAAATAACCTTTGAAATCTTTTGAAACCCAAACCAAATGGAGGATTCATACCTGAAATCAAAAAAATACAAACCTAGTTTCTGATCGTAGGTCTTCTACTCCTTTTCCTTTGTTCTGAACTTCAATAATTCTCTATTTCAATCTGATTTACTCTTTTTACTCTATAAAAAGAGGGAAGGAACATTAGAAACTTCAGAGAATCAAAAAACAAGAAAAAAGAGAGGATTTTAAGCTTCTCCATCTGGTTCGATTTCATTTACCCTCTCTCTGTTCGGTTCCCATCTTCCCTGTATGTCTACTCCACCCTAAAAAAATGAGTTAGAAAAAAGAAAGAGAGAAAGAAATTAGTTGAGGGAGAATATCGTGGGTTTTGAGAAAAGTGGGGGAGAGAAGTTAGATCAGTTTGTAGAAGAAAAAATAAGGAATATGTTAACTAGGGAGTTGCTAACCTGCATTGAAGAGTTCTTCGCGTACAAAAGGGAGAAGAATGAACCTTAGTTAGAGAGTACTGAAAGGGAAATAACAGAGATCGTTATCTAGAGAGAGAAGGAAGAACAAACCTGAGGTTTTCGATGGAGTTGTTGAGTTGCTGGTCGGGAGTTTGAAATTTCTGCAATCTCGTAGAGAGATCCCTAATTTACAAACCCCCAATTTCTTCTTCATGAAAGCTTCTTGTTTCTTCAACAACAAAATCAAACAAAACAATAAAAAAATAAAATGAGACAGAAATAGAGAGAGCAAGAGAACAGAGAGAGAGAGAGAGGGAACAGAGAGAGAATGAGAAAGAAATAGCAAAGACAGAGAGCAGAGAGAGAATGGGAGAGTTACCGGGTATGGTCGGTGGTGAGATCGGCGGTGGCCAGTGGTGAACACGGCGGTGGCCATTGGTGAGCATGGCGGTAGAGGGAGGTAAACACGCCGCTTTAGGCTGGTAGCTAGGGCTTCGTTCGAAGTTTTGAGAGAGTGGGGGAGAGAAGTTAGATCAGTTTTGAGAGAATGGGAGAGAGATCGATGGGTTTAGAAAAAAAGGTTTTTTTTCTCCCGACGGATAATTTCGTCCCTAATGTAAATTTTTCTCCCGTAAATATTTTTCGTCAAAATTTAGTGCGGGAATTTTCGCGCGCCATATAATTTACTCAATAGGGACAGAAAATATTTGGTGTAGTCGTCCCAGATAACTGCAGCTGCGACAGATTTTATTACCGTCCCTGTACGCCCATTTTTCAACTATTATAAATCATATGCTTAAGGGTTATTTGGAACAGTCAAAATCATCCCAAATAATCCACCATTCGGGGCGGAATTGGAGAAAACCGTCCCTAATAATAAGTTATTAGGGACGAATAGAAATAAACTATCCCTAATAATCAATTATTTGGGACAGTTTCATAAACCGTCCCAGAATGAGCGTCCCTAAAAGTCAATTTTTTTGTAGTGTTCATTCAAGCTGAATGAGATGAAGCCATGACCAAGTAGCAAGAAAGTTCCATCAAAACAGAACAACTTGAAGAGGAAATCTCAAGGCTACTTACCAAGATTAACTCTCTTGAGTTGGATCTTAGGGAAACCTTAGATAAAATCAAGTCTATTGATTTCACTCTTACCTCAACCAAGAAAGAATTGATCTTATCAAATGACTTGTTAGATAAATTTAATCATGCTTCAAATTTTATATCTAATTTGTTGAATGCAGCCAAGACTGCAAATGATAAGAAGGGATTGGATTATGGTGCTACAACTTGTTCCAACTCACCACAAGGAACAAAGTTCGTGAAAGCCAAAGAGCAACATGCCCAAAAGATTCCTCCAAAGAGCATACTCACTCAAGACAATAAAAATCTGGGTAAGACAAAAGGCTCATATTTTGCTGAAGTGTGTTCTTATTGTGGTGTTTTAAGTCACTTGCAAAATACTTGCAAATTTTATATGGAAGATGTCTTCAATGAATAAAGAAAGGCAAATCTTCTCTATCAATACAAAGAATTGCAAGCAAAAGTAGGGAACTTATCCGGTGAGATCTCAAAACTCACAAGGAATACACAAGGTAATGTACCCAAAGGTAAAACTCCTCACAACTCAAAGGAGGAACCTACTAAAACCAAGATAGTTGTCCCTAAAACCACTAACCCCATCCAAGAAAGCAACAAAGAAAAAATTGTGTGGTTAAGAAAAGTAAGATAAAAGCTAATGTTGCTTTGATTACTTATAAAGGATGTAACTCACTTAATTGGTTTCTTGATAGTAGTTGTAGCAAGCACATGACTGTTGACAAATCATGCTTTAGTCAATTCAAAAGTCATGTTGGGGGAGTTGTAACATTTGGTGATGGTAGGACCGCCTATGTCAAAGGTAAAGGAATAATTAAGTTACCCGGTGTGCCAAAAATCAAGGATGTACTCTATGTTGAATGTATAAAAGCTAACCTAATAAGTATTAGCCAAATTTGTGACACTAACCATTCTGTAAAATTTACCTCCAATGGCTGTGAAATCATGAATAGTGATAGTAAATGTGTTATGATTGGTAGGAGATCTAATAGTAATTGCTATATGATACTACTCACCTTTGGCATCAAAGACTACTCACCTTTGGCATCAAAGACTAAGTTATGTCAACTTCAAAGACTTAGCAAAGATTGCGAACAAGGGGTTAGTATGTAGGCTACCCAAGGTAAGTAAAAGTGTTGATGGAATATTTGGACCATGCCAAAAGGGTAAACAAAGTAGAAGTCAACATAAATCATCAAAAGATGTGGCTACCACTAAAACATTGCAATTAATTTATATAGATCTAATGGGTCCTATGAAAACTAAGAGTATTGGTAGAAAACGATACATCTTGGTCATGGTTGATGATTTTTCTAGATATACTTGGATTGCTTTTCTTAGAGAAAAATCTAATACTTACGATAATTTTTTTATTATATGCCAGCGAATTCAAAATGAGCAAGATTTCAAGATCAAACGGATAAGAAGTGACCATGGTACAGAATTCAAGGACTCAAAAGTTGAAGATTTTTGTGACAAAAATGTCATAAAACATGAGTTTTCAACACCTATAACTCCTCAACAAAATGGGGTTGCTGAAAGAAAGAATCGTATGATTCAAGAAATGGCTAGAGTACTTCTGCATAGTAAAAATCTAGCACAAAGGTTTTTAGGTCAAGCTGCTTTTACTGCATGTTACTTGGTTAATAGAGTTTATCTAAGACCCAAAACTCTCAATACCCCAAATGAGCTTTGGTTTGGTAAGAAACCAAATTTAAGTTACCTTCATGTCTTTGGGAGTTCATGCTACATCCTTAGGGATGGAAAAAATGCTAGAAAATTTGACCCTAAAAGTGATGAAGGAATCTTTATTGGGTATGCTTTAGATATTCAGACTTTTCGTATCTACAACAAAAGGACCAAAACTATCTTGGAATCCATTAATGTTGTTATTGATGATTCTTACATCTCTTCCTCTTCAGATGCAGCTGAAGAAGATAATCTTGTTGAATGTAAAGCTGTGAAAACTAAACTTGTTTCAGAAAATGATGATGATGCATCTACCTCCTAATAGTCGGATGAAAAGGATACTTCACATGACCTCACTACAAATGGTCAAGTTATTGAACCTGGAAATCCTCCTCGAGACCATCCAACCATATGGCCTCAATGACTACACAATCCCAATGAAATTATTAGAGGGATTGAAACTGGTGTTCGTACAAGAAGACAAGTTCTTAACATAGTAAATCATGTATGTTATGTTTCTATATATGAACTTACTAATGTGGTTGATGCTTTGCTGGATGAAAATTGGGTACAAGCTATGCAAGATGAGTTTGTCCAATTCATAAGACAAGAAGTGTGGAGTCTTGTACCTCATCCAAAGAATACCAATGTCATTGGTACCAAATGGATCTTCAAGAAGAAATCTGATGAATTTGGAACTGTTGCGAGAAACAAGGCTAGACTTGTTACACAAGGGTATTATTAAATTGAAGGTGTATACTTTGATGAAACATTTGCTGCGGTCGCAAGACTAGAGTCCATAAGGTTGCTTTTGGTGGTTGTTTGCCATTTAAAATTTAAACTTTTTCAAATAGATGTTAAAATAGCCTTTCTAAATGGTATCCTACAAGAAGAAGTGTTTGTAGATAAACCTAAAGGATTTGAAGATCCCATCAATCCTAACCATGTCTATTGATTGAAGAAAACCCTTTATGGTTTGAAACAAGCTCCAAGGGCATGGTATGATAGATTGACTACTTTTTTTCTTAGAAAAGGATTCTCAAGAGGGGGAGCTGATAAAACCATGTTTATCAAATGATCTGAAAATGATGTTCTTGTTGCTCAAATCTATGTAGATGACATAGTATTTGGTTCTACATCAACCAAACAAATTGAATCCTTCTCAAATCTAAGGAATTTGAAATAAGTATGGTTAGAGAACTAACCTTCTTTCTTAGATTGCAGGATACACAATAAAAAGATGGGATATTTATATCTCAATCAAAATATGCCAAGGATCTCGTAAAGAAGTTTGGCATGGAATCTACAAAAGACCCTTGGACACTGATGGGAACCACTACAAAGTTAACAAAGAACTTAGCTGGACAGGAAGTAGACCAAAAATAATATAAAAGCATGATAGGGAGTCTTCTTTATCTCATAGTTAGTCCTCCTGATATTTCTTTTAGTGTTGGTGCTTGTGCCCGCTATCAAGCAAATCCTAAAGAGTCCCACTTAACAGCAGTTAAACGAATCATTCGTTGTGTTAAGGGAACTCTTGGTTTTCGCTTATGGTATACTAATGACACAAATTTTGAAATAGTGGAATATTCTGATGTAGATTGGTCAGGCAATATTGATGACATGAAAAGTACTTCAGGAGGCTGCTACTTTATTAGACACAACTTGGTATCATGGGAAAGTAAGAAACAAAATTCACAATCCCTGCCAACTGCTAAAGCAGAATACATTGTTGCATGATCGTGTTACTCAATTGCTTTAGATGAAACAAATGTTATCTGATTATGGCATTGAATATGATACTGATAATACCAGTGCCATTGATATTTCTAGGAATCCAGTACAACACTCTAGAACTAAACATATAAATATAAGATATCACTTCATTAATGATTTAGTTGAAAACAAGGTGATTTGTCTTGAGTTTGTTCTTACCGAAAAACAATTGGCTGATTTACTTACAAAACCTCTAAATATTCTTAGGTTTGAACTCCTTAGAAGATTTATTAGTGTGGTTGTTAGTAACTAATTGTTTTCTTCTCACTCCTTCCCAGTTTTTTGCATTGCATATCTTTTGGGTTGAAGAGTGAGTTGTGTTTATTAGTTTTCTTTCAAAACTCTGCATACTAATAAGTGTGATTTCAAGTGTTCTTCCTGTTTCAAATGACTATCTTTTGTAGAATGCTTGAACATATAAGAGATTTCACAAATTTGATTTGACTTACCATATTTTAATATAGTCTGTGAATCTCTACAATAAATCTACATACTCTCTTAATTGATCTATTTGTTCTTGTATACATAAGGACTCTCTTGAATAAATGTGTTTTTATCCTAGTTGGATTATTGAATTGGTTGAAAATAAAGCTCATGATTCATTGATGGACCGAATTAGCTGGTTGGTCTATCTCTCTAGGATTTGGTGTTTTAATGAAGTGCTAAATTTTTTTTATTCATCACCAAAATAGTAAGCTCTCGTAAAATAACTTGAGCTTGGTGAAACACCAAAAGAATGAATTCTCGTAAAAAATGTTGAACTCAGTGTTTGAACATAAAAATAGTGAGATCTCGCAAAAAGATTAGGAATTCGATGTTCTTTTCTTCATCTTGACCTCATGGTGATTCACTTGATTCCAATACGGGTACTTTCTTAGAAGCATCTCCTCGGATAAGAGTTGCTTACAAGTTCAAGGAAAATATTTGTATCTTGTTGATAATCCATGTCTAATGCTCTTGAGTACCTCAAAAATTTTATCTTATGTCAAACATGAAGGTCATTTTATAGGGTGCAAAGTGAGATGATTCTCTCATGCTGGGTAAGGTTTAGATTTAAAGAAATTAGTAATATGAACATTCTTATCTTATCTTCCTTTTAGGATGATATCACATAATGATATTATTCTCTCAACACACACACGCACACACTTATTAATCATCTATAACAATATTGTGGTGTTACTTGTTTGGAGAATCAACAAGGCTTTATTCGAATAAGGTTTAGCAACATGTCACACATCTTGGTCATATCTTGATTTCATCAAAATATTTCATCAAAAATGAGTTTTATGGGAAATGTGTCAAAATTTTGGTAATTTGTATTTCAGTTTCGAAACCAAAATGTCTTGTTTCGAAACCAAATTTGACATTTGATGAAATTTCTTTTCAGTTTCGAAACCAATTTTGTTGGTTTCGAAACCAAAACTTACCTAAAGACATTTTTTTGTTTTCAGTTTTGAAACCAAATAGCCTGGTTTCGAAACCAAAATGCACCTGGAAACATTTTTGCTTTTAGTTTCGAAACCAACAAACCAAATAGTACCTGGAGACATTTTCAGTCTTCAGTTTCGAAACCAAAACATTTGGTTTCAAAACCATCGCCTGATTTTTGCAATTTCAAGGGCATTTTCGGCCTTTTGTTTTAAAAGGGGTTTCAAAACTATTTTTATTTCTAATCATCTAGTTTGGTTTCGACAAAAGAGAGAAGGGTTTTCAAGATTTTTTGAGGATTTTGGATCATTTGGCTAGGGTTTCACGCGTTTTGAAGATCTTTTTTCATGGATTTTGCATTTTTGGTAAGCCTTCGTCCTCTACCTTTGTACTCTATTGTTTTTCTTCTTGAAAACCTAGTTTTTCCTATCGTTTTGATTTAGTCATGTCTTCAAAATGACCAACCTCTTCCTCGCCTACTTCCTCCAACCTAAAGAGGCGAAGATCCTCAGCGGGTTCCTCCCAATCCTTTGCGTGCCTTAGAACAATAGAGAAGTTTTATTCGGCGGATTGTTACAAACTTTATATCTAACACTTCCAAAAGCATTCTCTTATTGTTGAAAGAGAAGTAAATTGGCACAAAGATGTGATCCTACAGGAAATTCATTCAAGGTTGAATTTTTGAAATTGGGTTAGGTTGTTTAATGGTTTAGGGAATGCCTTCCCAAGACTAGTTCGAGTATTTTGCTCGAATTTTTACCACATTGATGAAGAGGGATTCAAGTTTTCCACTATGGTATGTGGGAAACACTTTGGGGTTGATAATGCTCTGATTGCATCTCTATTGGATTTCCAAGACGATGAGGATGCCATGCGATTCCTACCTTGTAACACCCCACTTTTCAAATCTTATAATCCAACTCAGATCATTAAACTTGAAAAGAAGAGTATTAGAAAGATACATGACTATAGGCATTGTAAGAACAAAGATTGGTAATTCCTTCTCTCTATTCTATAAAAGCCAACCATAATAGGTCAACAAAATTAACTCAAAAGAGTAGTTAAAAGTTAATTCATGGTTAACTAAGTTTGACTAAAGTAATTCAAAAGGTTTATGCAAACTAATAGATGTTTTAGACATATAGTAATCTGTCCAGAATCTGCATCAGGTCTATTATTTTATACATAAATAATTCATCTTAAATCATTTTTAGGTCATTCCAAGACTAAACAAAAATAGACAAATAGATCTAAAATATCACTGAATAAATTTTTTCAATTTGGAAAACAAAACATACTGTAATATCGACCGTAACTGGGTCTATCCGCACTGATAGTAAAAATCCAGCAACGTGATATGATGTTTTACCCTATTAAAACTGGATCATAAGTAATCCAAAAATTATGAAATCTTAGGAAACGGAATTTATTATGAAAATAATCCAACTGACGGAACATCATTCCGATCTCAGAATTAAGAGAAACAATTCAAACATCGCCGTACTATCAAATTTTGAGTTCAAAACCAAACTTGAAAAATTACATTTCCAACATATAAAACCATTCTCCAAACCAAAATAAAACTTAAAGCATCCCATAATCCCTGTGATATAATACATAAAGTAGTGTGATCAAACAAATTAAGCACACCTATAAATTATGTTAGAAAGTAAGTCTTTCCACGACCGTCAAATTCACGATCTACGCTCCAACACCCTCCTCGAACTCTGTGGGGGGAAAATTGTCGGGGTGAGCAAGCTCAGTACGAAGCTAACCAAAAATAATAGTTATAAGCATGTATGAACGAGGAAACACATTTAAAATGCAACAGCTAAAACCACATTTTTCAGTTAAAAGTGTCGCTATGATATCATCAGTTTTATGTTATATGCTTGCTGAAATCGATTTACATTAGTTATTTGTTTATTATGCTTGTTCACTTATATCAGGTGCTGCAAACATTGAAAGATCACAAATTGTATGCCAAGCTCGAAAATTGTGAATTCTGGCAGGAAGAGGTGAAGTTTCTGGGGCATGTCATTTCTTGAGTAGGTGTATCAGTTGATCTTTCCAAGGTTTAGGCGGTACTTAAGTGGAAGTAGCCCACCTCTGTGACCGAGATTCGTAGCTTCTTAGGTTTAGTAGGGTATTATTGACAGTTTATCAAGGGGTTCTCAAGTATTGCAGGCCCTTTGACAAATCTCACAAAGAAAGAAGCGCTTTTCAAGTGGAATGCAGAATGTGAGCAGGCTTTTCAAGAGCTTAAAATCAAATTAACTTCAGCACCAGTTCTAATCATTCCAGAGAACGGAGTTCGACTAGTAATCTACACTGATGCATCGATTCAAGGCTTAGGATGTGTCTTGATGTAGAGCGACAGGTGGTTGCCTATGCCTCAAGACAGTTGAGACCACATGAACGAAACTATCCAACCCATAATCTTGAGTTGGCAGTTGTAGTTTTTGCTCTCAAGATTTGGAGGAACTATTTGATAGGAGAAAAGTTTGAGCTCTTTACAGATCATTAGAGTCTCAAATATCACTTTTCACAGAAGGAGTTAAATATACGACAACCTAGGTGGTTGGAGTTATTAAAGGATTACGACTTCACACTACAATATCATCCAGGGAAGGCCAATATTATGGCAGATGCACTAAGTCAGCAACCGAGGGTATAGTGGCCACACTAATGGTACGGCAGTGGAGTATGCTAGAGGAAGTAACGACTTTCGATTTCAGTACCCACATAGGGGGTATCGATACCCATTCACTAGAAGTTGGCAGATGAAGGTAGTATCGATATCCCCTGTTGTGGGTATCGATACCACCTGCACCTGAAGTCGACAGATGCAGATAGCATCGATACCCACTGCTGTGGGTATCGATACCACCCATATCTGACGCATACCAAAGCAGGTAATATCGATACCCACAAAGGGAATATCGATACCTGCTGGCCTTTGACTTTAGTTCCTTATTTTAAATGTAATGATCATTGTAAGCTTATGCTTAAGGCTACCATGATGAACGGCATGTAGAATAATGTTTAATTATGCGTTTAAAGAGCATAGATTGTATATTTAAACTACTTGGGAACTACTTTCATATTGATGAATACTTGTAGACACATGTAACATGTAAGAAACCTCCATAAGCTTGATGTGTACTTAAATAACTTGTTTGACTTGTGTGCAAACATAGTTTAGATCTTGTATAGGCCTGGTCCTCTCCAAGTGAGGTCTAAGGAATCGCCAAGTGAGGTCTACAAAATCACTTGACACGTAAGTAACGCCGACAGGGTTACCAGTATTCGGGGGGACTGATTTCAAGGCGGTTCATCAGATTCATGTGGCGCACGACCAGTGTCTCGAGTGAACTACAGGGACAGGTGAAACGTGGGTAGTAACTAGAGTATACCACTTGTTGCGAGAACCTAATCTTAATCGAAGATAATAAAACACCACAGTCATCATTCTATGCATCTCTTTACTTTGTTTAATCTTTTATATTGACATATCTTATGCTATTGTTAATACACTCTCGTGAAACTCATGATTATCCTGAATCTAAGCCAAGGGAACTAATGAACTTGCTGGCTAGGTTTTGACTTAGCACCATTATTTATTTTAGGTCTAGGTCTTCAGGCGAATAAACAGTAGCGGAGGTGTTCGTAAGGCAGGAATAAGTCTTCAGAGTTTCCTAAATTTCCGTGAAGACATTAGTTATTCTTTTAATTAAGTTTAGTTTGGTTTGGACTCATGTTTAGTCTATTATTCTTTGAGAATATTTGTTTATTCGTTTGTTCATATGGCAATTTATCTTTGAGTTAATAAAGTTTATTTCAGCTTTATTTTACTTGTGTAATGAATGTGAGTGCAAGCTCCTTGTTAGCATAGTGTAACGCGTACATCCTAGAGCTACGGGTTGTTAATGGTTCCGTCGGAATGCCTAGTTCTCATTAAGTAAGGGCTGTAGACCTGAAATGTGAGGGCGGGGTATTATATTGCATTTGTTTGGGTAAAAAATTATATCGGTGCAAGCAAAATGTTTATTTATGGAGGGCAAAACGGAGATAAAGAGACCTCATTCAATAAATTAAATCAAAAAAATTAAGAGCTACATCATTCATAAGCTTTGCCACTTTTATCCTCAAAAATGATTTTCTTCAAATCCTCTGCAAATGAACTAGAAATTACTTCAAAGAATTCAGATGTCGGATGCAACCTAGCTAAGTCATCAGCAACTCTATTAGTTTGATGATAAATATGATGGATTTGAAAAAACTCCAATGACTTAATCATCTGGCGAATATAAAGGTGCAAACAAAATGTTGAATTTGTCGAGCTTCCAAATTAAAAATTTTAAACTACACAGTTTTGATGGTTAGAGTTTTTTTTCTCCTTGCATGACTGGATCGTCAGTCTTACTGGTGGCAGGGCGCTTCTTCGGCTGGTTCTGCTATTCCAAAATTGTATTTCGCCATTATTTTTGCCGGGATCCTTTTTTCTCCCTGCTACACTGCTGATTTTCAGGTCGAGGTATGTCTCTCTACAAAGGATGGATGCCCTGCAACCAACTTCTCCCCAGCCCCATGGATCTTATTTGCTCGGAAGCTCCTCTTACGAATGCTTTGATCCATGACATATATGATGTGGGGACCTTTTACCATGGAATTAATTGCTGGAAAACGATTACTAGGTAGATCAATGTAAGAATTTGTGGCCCACATAACCCAAAATAGTGTACCCAATCCCTTAGTGTAACGCCCCAAATTCGGATCCTTAGGTTGGCCGCCCCTGAAACCCAAACTTTGGGACATTTAAGATACCACAAACACATCTATCGTAGTCAACACGAATCAAATAATATTAAAACTGTCAGTACTTAAATAATAATAAAAGTGTAGAGTTTGAAAGGATAAAATAAAATCTAAAGTGAAAGAGTCTTCGACACGCAGGTTGATATCCATAATAAAAGAGATGAAACTGAATAATTACTAATTACCTAAAATAAAGTAGTAAAATAACTCAAGCCCTCCAGAACTCCTCTACAAATCAGGTCTGTTGTTCTACTTGCTCTCTCTATCCTTTAAAAATAGCAGATGGGTTAAAATCCAACAATAACAGATTTCCATACACCTATAATCCTGGTAGTCAAACCCAATCAAAATAATTTTAACGGAAGATCATAACATTTCCAACAACACAATAACTCCAAAAGTTGTAAACCCCTCTATAATCAGTTATATAACTTATGCTCTCATAACTCGTTAGGTTATCTGTCTAAAGGTTTTAGGTTAACCCCTTGGTTAAACCCTTTCAACATGTGGTCCACAAGCTATCCCAATCGTGCACAGGTACGCTTGTGTTAACACCAACTCTTATCGCTCAATATGTGGGTAACCAGCCTCGGCTAGGTTCACCTTCATTGTTTCTTATGCGACCCCCCGATCATCGCACAATTACACATAGAGAGGGTCGAGCCAACCACTTACACAAACCATCACATCATTATCATAACTTGATGCCAACGAAACCAAAGAGTATCTTAAAGCTGGACAATCCACAGGTCAAGACTTCAATTTATTACTTTCGTTTACACTCGCATAACTATTTAGACTATATTCAAATATTATAGTCATTCTGCCATGCAAATAGTTTATGTAAACCCATGGTCATTTAAGTAGTATACATACCATTTAAGTATTGACAAACAATCAATATAAGCAACCCATAAACTAACTCCATCACATACATGGATTCCAAACTACATATAAGATTGGTTTTCAGCATGTAGTTTTACTTAAATATGTGTAGATCTGATTTCCAATGCATAAATATGATTTTGAATAGTGATAGCTTTGAGTTCAGCACATGTTTCAAACCTAAGATAGGTTTATTCCTATTTTTAGCATTGATTCATTAGTTTAAATATGACTCCAGCACATATACACTAGTTTAATCATGATTGTAGCATAGATACATTAGTTAAATATGATTCCAGCATGCATATTTGACATAAGTCTGCCATAAACTTAACTTCAGCAAACAAATAAACTATAGAACTGATTCCAACATGTATTTAATCAGTATAACAAGTATAATTCTGTTTTCAGTATGTGCATAACCCTAGGATAGATTTACATGTTATCTAAACCCGTACATGAGTGCTAAAGTTGGTCTAATCATTATTTCAGCATGCACATGGATACTTAAATAGGTGTAAACATGAATTAATCATCTAAATAATTTGTATAGCTAGTGTAACCTTGATTTATCATATACATACACAAGGATACAACTAATATAATTTGATTTTAGCATGCATATGAATTCTAGGTCATGTATTTTCACGATTTCTGTCCATATATAAACCATGTATCTGTTGTATGATTGAATCCAGCATATATATAAACCCTAGGACTAATGTAAACTTGAAAACCACACGCATGAACACCATATAACTGCTGTAAAACTTGATTAGAGCAAGCATAATAAACACATAACTGAAGTAAATCGATTTTAGCAAGCATATAAAATAAAACTAATATTATCATGTTTTTAGTATACCTATGAACATTATAATAGATTTTTTATACTTAAATTTCACGCATAAACCTTAGTCTTACAATATATCACTCTATTAGAAGAGCCTACAAGGGATATAGGGATATAGAATCCTGCCTAAATAGTGAAGAAAACCTTGAAAAACCATAGCTTTCTCCCTTTCCTTGCTGCTGCTGTTGCTTCTCTGTCTCTTTTTTTTCCTCTCAAACTCTCTCTCTCTCTCTCTCTCTCTCTCTTAAAGGTGCTGACCCCTTCTCTAATTAAAAACCCTTTCTTTTTATTTGTAATTCACTAGTAATAAGTTTCCTTATCTCTTAAGGTTTCTAAATCTTTTACAACCAAAGAGTTACTAAAATAAGTCGGTCCTCAATAATACCCACAACCCATAACCTCTTAAAACTTTCTTTAAGTTTTGTTAAAACCTTAGGCCCTCTCCTAATTTTTAAACACACCCACTCATAAGCTAGTCACACCCACACAAATAAAATAGCACACCTAACTAAAAACACCCAAGCTAAATACACCTAAACTAAATACACCCAACTAACATATACAAATCTATGGGGTATTACAGTCTTCCCCCCTAGAAAGAGGATTTCGCCCTCGAAATCGAACGTACTGGATTAGTGAAAAGATTAGGATATCGAGCTTTCATATCCTCCTCACGCACCCACGTAACTTCCTTCTTGTTATGATGGTGCCACTGAACCTTTACAATTGGTATAATTCTAGATCGAAGAACATGCTCTTTTCGATTGATTATATGATACGGTTTCTCCTCGTAAGACGTGCCCTTTTGCAACTCTAGATCCTGATAATCAATCACTGTATGGCGGTCTTCATCCCTTACGTATTTCTGAAGCATCGAAACATGGAACACATTGGGAACGCCTACTAATTATTCAGGTAGTGCAAGTCGGTATGCTACCTTCCCCATTCTCTCAATGATGGAAAAAGGTCCTACAAACCTTGGTGCAAGCTTCCCCCTTTCCCATAACGTAGTACTCCCTTCATAGGCGATACATTTAAAAGGACTTGATCTCTGACTGCAAACTCTAAATCTCGGCGTCGTTTATCTGCATAACTTTTTTGAAGATTCTGCGCCGCACGTAATCTTTTTCTGATCAGTGCAATTTTATCAGATGAGTCACGAACCATATCTGGTCCTGAGAGTTTGGCATCCCCAACCTCTGTCCAACATGATGGCGATCGACAGGGCCTCCCGTAGAGTGCCTCAAATGGTGCCATTCCGATACTAGCATGATAATTGTTGTTATACGCAAACTCCACCAAATTTAAGTGATTGTGCCAACTACCTCCGAGATTAAGAATGCAGCATCGTAACATGTCCTCGAGCACTTGATTCACCCTCTCTGTTTGTCTATCCGTTTGAGGATAAAATGCAGTACTAAAGTCTAAAGAGGATCCCATGGCAGATTGAAAACCTCTCCAATAACGAAACGTAAATGATGAATCTCTATCAGAAATAACTGACATAGGAAAGCCATGATGTTTGACTATCTCCTTTATATACAACCAAGCTAGCTTGTCCCCACTATCAGTCGTCTTGACTTGCAAAAAGTGTGCTGACTTAGTCAATCTGTCAACTATCACCCACATGGCATCGTGACTCCCACTTGATTGCGGTAATCCCATGATGAAATCCATTGATATATTCTCCCACTTTCACTCTGGAATGTCTAAAGACTGCAACTTACCTGTCGGATTCCGATGCTCTATCTTCACTTGCTGACAAATAAAGCATTTACGCATATTCTCGGCAACATCAGGTTTCATCCCCCAACCACCAATACTGTCGTTTCAAATCTTTATACATTTTATTGCCTCTAGGATGAATAGTATACTTGCCCCGATGTGCCTCATCCAGAATATCCCTTCTCAACTCTAGGTCTTTAGGTATACACAACCTTGCTTGAAACCTTAACCCTCCATCCTGACCAATGATAAAGCTATCATCCTTTGCTTCTTGCATCAATTTCAATTGATTCTGACACCACTCATCCTTTATTTGAGCCTTCACAATGCGACTCAGAATAGATGGTCTAACAGTCATACTTCCTAAGAATATTTGTCTCTCTCCTGACGTGGCTGTGTCGATACCTCCTGTATTCTTCGCGATTTTAAGTTTGTTTCATGTAGAAACTCTATGGAAACGAGGTTTTCTTACCTTCAAACTTTAGGGAATATGTACTCATCATATTAACATAGGTTTCATGCATTCTAACCATTAGAAACATATACACAACATACGATTAAAGATCTCATGCATCCGATCATTGAAAAATCATGTAAATAACATGTAAACCTAGTTTTCAAACCTGCTTTCATCAAATAAACATAGAAACCACAAAGTAAGCCTAAGTTTACACCAAAAGAGCAAGTTACTACTCGCCTCAAATCACCAAAGAAGTTGAAACTCAAGGAAGAAGAAGAAAAGCTCTGTTACAATAGTGTCTAAGCCCCTCTCTCTCTCTCTCTCTTTTGCTATCGATTCTCTGCGATCGTCCTGCAAAAAACCCTAGGTTCTTCTTCTAGAGATTCTCTCTCTCTCTCTCTATCTCTTTCTTCTTCCCTGGCCATTTCTTTCTCTCCCTTTCTCTCCCCTGGTCGAACCAAAACAAGAGGGGTTTTGAGTTTTAGTTTATATTTATATAAAGTATAAACCCAAACATACTAAAACTCGAACAGGGTGCCCTTAACAAAAGTGGCTACCCCTAAACATTAGTAATTTAAATTAAAAGGATATTACATGCAACCTTTTGGTTACACTTATATATTAAAATCAGAATTCATATGAACTTCCCCATTCCACTCAATTATATGCGAAATTTTGAAAAGAGAATCTCTTGAAATTAGATGAATATGAGGCATGATTTTTCTCTAGTGGAGGAAGAGAAGAATGCCAAAATCAGAATCCTATAACTTTTTGTTTTTCATAAAAGGAGCAGAGTGAAAGCCCTACAAACAAAAAAAAAAGGAAAAAAAGAAGCCTACAAAAGGAAAACATGGACTTGAAAATAAAGTAATTAAAGGTTCCATAAAATCCCTCCACAAAAGTTGGTTGCAAATCCCTCCACAATAGTTCAATCACAATTAAATTTCAATATTTTGAGGAGAGCCTACAGGCCACGTATGTACATATGATATGTACGAAAGCATTTTACGTTTGGCCCCCACAGTCAACTGTACGTACAAAAGAATTGTATGTTTGAGATTATACCCTATATATGAGGATCCTGCCTCATATATATACACATCAAACTTGAACCACAAACTCAGATAATTTAATCTAGGAGAATGAATGCATGATTCAGTGCAATATACCCTTTTTCTTATAAGAAGTGCATATATATAATTAAGATGATGATGATGAACATGGACGGACGCCATCTCTTGGTTTTGGTTCTTGGATTCATCGGCTGTTTCTTAAATTTTGGACGCGGAGCAACACTTCTACCAGATGATGAAGGTACAACATATATATATATAATTAATTAATTTCTCTTTAGTGACTGAAATATTCCAACGGATTCGTCTTTACTTGAAGGTTTTATATGCATCGGAAAATTAATTAATTAAAAAATTACAGTTTGTTAGTCCTGGTAGATCAACTGTTCAAGGAATCAACGCTTTTGCTTAATAATAAAATTGTTATATAAATATGTATAGTGGAGGCTCTAAGAGAAATAATGAAGACGTTGGGGAAGAAGGATTGGAACTCAAGTGCAGATCCATGCAGTGTAGAAGACTCGGGATGGGATGTAGATAATAATTTCATTAATTGCAGCTCCTCACCATCCTTCCCCCCTAACAACAGCACCGTCGTCCGCCACATCGACAGCATGTACGTTCATAATCTTCCTCTTTATTATTTTCTTCTTCTTTTTTTAATTATATTTAGAAAAAAAAATGACGCAACACAAAGACTTTTTACAGGAATATAATTAGTAATTTTTATATTTCTTTGTTGAGTACCGCTAGCTACCAACCATGTTGGAGAGATTTTTTGGAGACAACTTTTTTTGTAGGGCCTATATGATGAAAAAGATGATTCATGGTCAAGTTCGGTGTACTTGGTTAAATAGACATCCAAATTTATACAATTTTTGTAGGGCGATGAAAAAGATGATTCATGGTCAATTTTGGTGGACTTGGTTAAATAGACATCCATATTTATACAATTTTTGTAGGCTTCACATGGATGTGATCTAAGTGTTTATTTTCAAAAGGGATGTTCTCCTCGCTATTATTTTTATAAAAAAAAAAAAACTCTTAACTGTATTAATAGCTTCCAAAAAATGGACGGTTTATAAAATTACTAACTTTTAATTGAATTATGAATTTTAGAAAGATATGAATTTTGGTGAAATGATTTAAATGGTGAGAAAAATAGTCCTACCAAAAAAATCAGTGATTGGGTAATCTTGATATAGGCCCTACAGAACCTTGTAAACAAAATATCTATTTAACGAGGTACATGAAATGCGACCCTTGATTGAAAGGGATGATTTCCGATAAATATTTACTCATATATAGATCTTATCACAATTTCATTAAGGTTTATTTAGAATTTAAACTTTTGGTATTGCATTATTGATGAAGATGATTTAGAAAATTAATCGGCTCATATAAAATCACTCATCTTTATGCAGCTTTATAAAGCTATTAAAAAATTATTTAAGTAACATTACTAGTCCACTTTGACATCCATCCACTTGGACATTGAATGCATTGGAGAACAATTCGTTTCTATCTTTTTTCGGATATACATGCTTGAAAAGTGAATTGAATCCAAAACTAACAGCTGGCAGTGAGACCCACGTACTCCCTGTTTCTATTTAATTTCTCAACTTCGCTACCAAACATTTATTGATTTCTTGACTTCTAGCAAGATTATTCAGGTCCTACTGGAAACATGCAGTATTAAAGTTTCTGCACAATTAGATATCTTTAGAATCAAATGAAATTATTATTATTATTATTATTATTTTATTTTATTTTTGTTGAAACGACTTTTATATGGTGAGGAAAATATATATTATTATAAAAAATAAATTAGTTATTGGCAATCAAAAACCGATAGTATAAATTTTATAAAATTTAGTAACCTAAAATTGATAGTACAAATTTTATAAAATTATCGGCAACTTAAAACCATCAAATTAGTGTTGTCAATCATATACATAACCGAAAAACTATTTAGTATTGTTGGCCGTATGGAATCGACAGTACAAATGTGATTTGTATGAATTTAGTAAAAAGTTGTGTAGAATTATCAATAGCCTTCGTAAAAGGCTGCGGATAAATTCACATAACTTTGTACTAAAAACAACAAATTTATAAGTCAAAAAATTAATAACAATCTTAAATTACATTAATTAATACCATTAATTGATAATCCCAAAAAATTCAACTCTTAGATATATCGTCTTTACATGAACTGTAGTCACCTAGTTACATGCCAACTCGCAGGCATGTTTGAGGGGGCACATATATGTTGTTTGGGTTTAGAACAGTAGTGCATCACGTTTAGATCTCCTCAATGAGTGCTACACGGAGTTGAGCTAAGAACTGAATTTTTATGACAAAGATCTCCTCATCGTTTAGATTATATCATCCATGGATGGTAAGGCAGAAACTCGTCCACATACGGTTTGGAGGTTGAGCCCCACCCTAACAATAATGGGGCGGCTCAGTAAGTACACCTACCTAATAACCATCTTATTCTTACAATTTACTTACACCTATTTGTAGGCATAATTAAAAATGACTCCAAGAGCATAATTTTTGTAGTGATGATCTCCTTATTATGTAGATCAAAAATTAGGTGGTGGGGGTGGATTTGCCGACCCAAACTCATAGTTAGCTAAGGAGGCAAAGTTAATGGTCTAGGAGTAGTTTGCCAACTTATAGGTTAAGCG
>MVGT01000281.1:8786-36890 GCA_002174775.1 Macleaya cordata
ATACCAATACATATATATAGTATATATACACAATTAAATAATATTTAATGGTCAAAATCAAAGTCAAAATTGCGGGTACCTTCGGTGCCAATCCAAATTGTGTTCCGGGCCTTGAATTGGGATCAATTAGTGTCCGATTTTCGCGCATGAATAGTCAAAATTGAATAACTTTTCGAGATCTACCCAATTGTACGGTTCGATTCTTCAAATTACCCTCCAATTGAAAACTCATTTATTTAATTTCAAGTTTAATTATCTAAACACTAAGTTTAATTATTTTAATAATTAATTGGTTTCGCGGTCAAATCGTTGGATTAGACTCTAACTGACTCGGAAAGACAATGACTGGTCAACTAAATTATTTTGGGTCGTTACAACCATCCACAGCGGTCATAAGCTAAAATGTATTTTAGCTGTCAAAATTGGGCATTACTAAAGAGGACACCAGATTTTGACACCAAAGATTACATCTGTTTATTTTTATTGATTGGAAACCAATCATAACAGTTGCTGAAAAAATATTAATTCCATTTCAGCCACTCATACCACTTTTAAAAAGCAGATGTAAAATTTTACATTACAATGTTTAGTTGCAAAAAGGTGGAGAAAAAAGTTTTGAAAAAAATAATAAGAAACAAAAACGAGGATACATTGGAAACAAAAACAAAAATGCCAGGTGGTGTCCCTTGGGCCCACCTGGTTTTAAATATAAAACAAACAACTTAATACTAGGTGGTCTAAGGGGACATCGCCTGGTATAAAAGGATAATTTTTTTTTTCAAACTCTTAAGAATATTTTTGTTGTATAATTTTAAAGTACGTGGTTTAAATCTACATAGTGCAGGTCCCGCATGGTGATGATTGAAGAGTTGATTTTTGAGGAGGATATTAACCTCAGCATTTAGATCATTCTTACAAATAATCAGTCCATTCTAAAATTGTTATCACTATAAAAAATTTAAATGAAATCAACTGTTTCTTACCGAATAGTGATGATCTTATTACCGTTCATTTAAAATTAACTTTTTATACAGTATAAAAGCTTAAAAAAAGTCTACTTTTCCTAAAGATGATCTAAATGCCGATATGAACATCTTATTAAAAATCAACTCTTGGATCATCTCTATGTAGGACATGTACTATTTTGATATAAACCACATACTATAAAGCTTACAACAAAAAGTTTAAGGTTTTTTTTAAAAAATAATAATAATAAAGAGGGTGGGCGGGCTGCATGTGCACCGCCTGGTGCCATTCGCCTACCCCCAAGACTGCATGGTATCTTTTTTATTTAAAAAAAAAAGGGGGCGGGTAGCCTGGACACCGCCCGGTACCAGGCGCCCACCCCCAAGACCGCCCAAGGTGGGACTCCCACCCTGGACACCGCCTACCTAAAATTATGCATTTCGTGAATGGATAAATATAAATTTAACTTTCCATTGGGTCGTATAATGTAAAATGCATAATAGATTAGATCCAATGTTCAACCAATTATCTATATTTAGCTTAAATTGTCAACCATTGTGGATGCTCTAACGAGGTGAACATCCAACAACTATGTACGGTCGGGTTTAAAACACTTTTCAAGCTCGAGCTCATGATATCGGGACTCCACCTTTTTTCATTATTTAACCGATCCAACATCCAAACTTCACAAATGTTCCAGCCCATCTTTTTACTAATTCAGTCAACTTGGTTTGGTATACTCAAAAGTCCAGACAATGCAAATTTTATAAAATGATGTGTCCGCCTGCTAACGTCACAATTAAGAATCTACATTAGCTTGTTTGGTTATAGAACTAATAGATTTTTTGTGAACTCTGTATTGCACATGCCGTTGTTAATGATTGGTAGGTGGGTTAAGACTTAAACTATCCGCCAAAAAGAATGTAGATCTTTTAAGAAAAAACAAGTTCAATTCTGAATCTTTGGTTAAAAAAAAATAAAAAAATCCAAAGAAATGAGAAATAGGGAAAACAAACAAAGATGATTCGAAAAGCTTTGCCGTCTGTGGCAAAGCTGTTCGAGAAAACTATATTATTAAGTTTGGGTGCTGTTAAAAGAGTTTCTCAAAATGTTTAGGGGAGGGGGAGGGGTGGTGGACGGGATAGAGGTAGACAAAATACTTCAAAATAGTTGAGGGGATGGACATAGTTTTACTAGGGGTGATTATCTAAAAATAGGTTAGTATCTTTATACCCAATCTTAACAAATTATAAACTAAACCATCATCTTCACCATCTTCACTCCCACTTGACCGTCGTCCACCTCCTATTCCACCGTCGGCAACTCCTACCCCACTGATGGAAACTCTATTTCTGGCAACCTTTTTTTCAGATTCTTTCCACCGCTTCCATCCCTCTCTTCCTACAGATCTTCCGAATCCACGAATCGCCTCTTCAATGATATGTGCGTCTCCAACTCGGAATCCACCAAGCCCCGCACCTATTAGCTTGAGTCCACAAGCCTCTTGTACGCCTCCAACTCGGAATCCACCAAGCCTCGTACTTGTATGCTCGAATCAACGAGCATGCACTTCGCCGGAACTCCATCGATGAACTCACCAGAACCCTACCAGTGACTTTAATGGTGTTTAAAGATTTGGTGTTCTTCAATACTTTGTGGCTCTCATACTAGAATGATATGCAAGGTCTAGCTAAAATGAAAAGCCCTAAGAGAGTAAAACAAAATCAACTCTCAAGAAGAAGATAGCTCAATCTCTCTCAAGATCTTGAAGCTTTAGCTATTGGAGAAGATGACTACTAAGGAGTCTCTTAATGGTTTCTCACTCTAAGCTCTCTAACTCTTTCTTCTTAGATGCATACATAAAATGGTTTTTTTCTCTTCTATATAAAGAGAAGGAGCAAAACCTAAGGTTATTTAGGTCAAAAGACCAAAAGGGTATAAGACCCTAGACTAAAAATCGCACAGAAAAAGAACATAAATTTGCGACTGGCCTTGGTATCGATACCACTCTCAGTGTGTATCGATACCAACCTGATACACAATATCAGGGAGCCCTAATATCGATATTGCTTGAGGTTGTTATCGATACTGGTAGTGCAGTATCGATACTGACCTAGTTGACTTTTAGGCTAGGTCAGGTTCGATACCACCTTCAGAGAGTATCGATACCACCTTGCCCATAAGCTAGAAAAGTCCTTAAAAAGTGTTTAAATGGGTTCTAAAATCATCCTAGCTTATGTGGCTAAGTCGTAATGCATTCTAACCACCTATGAATGATAAACAAGGTCACTTACCAGCGCGTGGTGAGTTTCGGTGGTGAGTGGAGTCCGATGGCGTACTTTCTCTTCGATCTTCGATGAACTGTGAGTTTGCACGAAGGATACAACATAACTCTAACTCAAGCATGGACTTACAATTGAGTTCATGGTCTTACCATAAACATTGACAAACCCAAAGGGACCTTTCAGGATCAAAGACCATAAGGCACCAATTCATTAGAGCCGAAACAATTTTGTACTCAAAGTAAAAAATATATATATATTTTTCAATATCTCCAACTTAAAAATGGTGGAATTAGGCTTGTTTCTTTTAAAGTTTATGGTTTAACTGAAAGACAGCATTAGTTGGCAACTCTTCTTCTTTATTTGTTGGTAGCGACTTCTCTATATCATATTTGTATATGCTAATTAGGTACTCCATTGTTGAAATATTATTTCCCTTACGACTTTGTTTGTATTTATAACTTGGATTACAAATTTAGAACCTTTAGAGCATCCAGTGGTATAGGGTAAAAAGCTATTTTACCTATCCGTTGTTTAGCCTACCAGAACAATAAAAAAAATTTGGCTTTTTTTTTAAAATGCCCCATGCAATTTTTTTTTTAAAAATATGGGGCGTGGGGCTTGCACCACGCCTGCATGGGACGTGAGGCTATCTCTACGCCCCATGTAATTTTTAAAAAAATAAAAATAAAATAAAAATACGATACGTGGTCTTAACTCCACGCCCCGTTGAGCATGGTGTCAGATGCACGCCGCGTAAAACTATCTGGAGACTCGTCTCGAGAAGGCCAATTTTGGCCTAGCTCCCACTCTAGTAGGCTAAACTTATTATTTTACCTTACCCAGTGCAACTGGAGTAAGGTAAAAGTCAAATTTTATGGACCACTGTGGATGCTCTTACACACAAAAAAAAAAAATTAAAAAAAAAAATACACGAAGCAAAAATGAAAAAGAAAAAACTCATCTCTTTTTTTATAAAAACGGGCTTTAATTAGAGGAAGAAAGAATTTGAATGAAAACTCATCGTTCAACATAAAATCTACAATGCAGATTCAGATTATTGATTTTTCAAAAATTTGGAAATTTGGAAGAAAAAAAACACATAATGAATGAGAAGAGAATTTGAGAACCCATCATTCATCATAAAATTCTTTAAAATACAGAATTCAGATTTTTTTTTTTTTTTTTGTCCATTCACCTCCCACAGTAGGAAGAACTAAAAACCATAATCAGAAATTACTACACTTTTGTTACATATCTTCTTCCTCTCTCTCTCTCTCTCTACAGTCTACTCCCAATATAATTTGGTGTATCATATAACTGTAATCTCTCTTCTTCACTGATTACAACAAATACAACAAGAACCAAAAAAAAAAAGAAAAAAGAACCCTAATCATCCCCACATTACAAACTCCTTAAAAAAACAATTAACAATTAAAATTGAAAAAATAAGAACCCTTTGATCACTGATGAAATACCATCATCACAGTTACATCATCAGCTACCCATCTTCTTTACTACTTACCTTGGCCTCCCAGTAGAACCTCCAGCACTGCCCGAACTGCCCTTCCCGGATCCACCACCACCACCACCACCACCACCAATACCTGTTTGATGAAATGAACCTGAACCATAGATCTGTCCTTGATGATGACCCATCATCATCATAGCTGGTTGCATCCCACCATACATTCCACCTCCATTAAAACCACCCATGCTATTCCCAGAATTTACAACACTACCATTACCACCACCACCACCCCCACCGCCACCAGAAGAGGACCCACCACCACCTGACCCATCTTTTTCCGGTCGACCCATTGAACTTTTCTCTCCTTCCATTTCTCGAAACTTTTGGAGATAAATCTTCAATGGTTCAACGTACTCTTCAAACCCTAAAGTAGTCATAGCCCAGAGAAGATCATCACCATTGATTGTCTTTCGTTTCTCTCTCTGGCACTTATCTGAAGCTTCTCCTGTGATGAAACTGATGAACTCTGATACACATTCTTGTACTGTTTCTTTAGCGTCTTTGGAGATCTTCGCATTTGCAGGAAGTGCTTTCTTCATTATCCGGCTCACATTAGCAATTGGCAGGAACCTGTCTTGTTCTCTCTGTGAGAATTCATTGTCACCTCTGCTGTTGTTCTGACCACCAGATTCATTGTCGGAATCCGCCATGAAATCCGACCAAAAACAATTCAAACAAGAACTCGAATTCTAGAATTCCAATAAATCAGAAACCCAAAACAAACAAAAAAATCGATCTTTTTTGTGATAAATATAGAAGTAGAACTCAAGCAAAGTAAAAGTACTCGAATTCTAGAATTCTGAGTCAGAGAACAAAAAAATGAAAAATCGATCTTTTACGTCTCAGTTTTTATAAATATAAATCAAGTGAGGAAGAAATAGAATCAAGAATTCCAACTTGGAATTCTCCGGAAACAGAGCAGAATTTGGTTTTTCCGGCAAACAAGTAAGAAGAAGTACTATGTCATGCAATTTAACGAAGATGTAACAATTTTGCCAGTAACCAAATAAGAAATTAGGGTTTTTAACTGAAGAATCTGACTAAATTTAAAAACGAAACAAGAAATTTGATACTTCCTCACCGACAAATAAAAAGAGAAATCAAGTTCAGAGATTCACAAATAGAAAGAAAAGAAAATTAGGGTTCTTTTAAGTAAGTGAATTAGGGTTTGAGGTGATAAAATTTTCTCCGTAATTCGAGTTGGGAAGTTGACTGTTGGTCTCCGGCTAGGGTTTTCCAGACACCGGGAAAAGCTCAAACAGAGAAAAAAGGGAATTTGGATCTCGAAGTTGCAGAGAGGTTTAGGGGGCAGATAATGCCGGGTCCGTTGGATCTTTTGGTCTAATATCGAATCCTTTTAGACACGTGGCACTACTGCAACCGTTATTTTCTCGATAAGTACGTCTTACGTGGATAATATCTATACGTTGATTAGTATTTAAATCAGGTGATCTTGACCGTTCAAGTAGCTAGGCACGTGGTAAGGTAGAAAAAGTTGGATAGGGGAGTTTGCAGTTCTGCACCGGGACATAGTGTCGGTCCACGTTGGATTAGATCAATATGGCTATGGGGGTTACTATCCTTATTAGTTGACCTTACCTTCACTATGTCTAACTATAATTCTTATTTGTTTGATCAGGACCGTCAATTCAGTTGACCAGTTGATGATGACCTAGGTTGATAAGTGGGGGAGCAAGTGGGAACAAGGTATAATTCGAGGTTGATTCGATCTCAAAAGATTCATTCAAAGGAACTGAATATTTACCCAAATTTTTAAGAGAGGAGATGGTGATATTGTTATTCTACATTGAGTGTGCATTGGCCCATGGGGACCTACATAGAGATCATTCAATTGCTGATTTTATGCTCAGTAGTACGTTTTGGACCGACCAACTTATAAAAGTTGTGCCCGATGTTTATGTGGTATGGTCGGTCCCACTGTCATGTAAGTGAGAAAATCTTTAAAACACTTTTGTGAGGGAAAAGTGGTGGGTCCTACCTTTCTATATAAACGTCTAGCACCAGTTTTCTCAAACCATTGTCCAAAAATCATTTTTGTTTTATGTTACGATATTCTTCTCATCATTTAGATCATGCCCACAAAAAATCACTCAATTCTAAAACTTGTAACCACATCATCCATTGAGTGAAATCAACGTTAAAGTGAATACCTCAGATACCCTTGATTTTGATTTGTTCTCATTTTTTTATTGTTATACAAAATTTTAAATTTATTTTTACATTATGCTTACATTTCCTCATGGGATTTACATAGAGATGATTAAAAATATCATATAATGTCGCAAAAATCAAAAAAATAAAATTTAACCTCATCAAAAGATGTTTGATACTTTAGGATTTCTGAAACAGAGTTTTAAAATGATGTGATTTTTCATGATAATAATGTATATACAATGAGAACATCATGTCGAAGTAAAATTAGTTTTAAGATCATCTCCATAAAGGGCTTATTGACAGGTGCAAGTAGATGTAACAAGTAAAAAGTTGGGTGTAAAATCTACTACACAGCCGACCAGCCACCAGAATAGTGCAAATGAAGTGTAAGAATAAAGGATGTGTCAAATTGACAAATCCAAACAAAACAAATGGGTTGTAAGTAAAATTGTAAAGCGTCCTTGCATACTGCCCAAGAAGGATAAAATGCCCCAATCAAACCTCCCCCACTTAACCCCAATCATGTGAGATTCACATGGAGAGAATCCAAATGCTGATTTTTGGTTGAAGATTTTATCATCGACAAATAAATTATTATATTCAAAATTATTCAATTTTAAAACTTCTAATCTCATCAAAAATTCATGATGATAAAATTTATGTCTCAAAAAATTTAAAAATTTAAAATTTTGATTTAAATAATAAATAAATTATTTTTACTAAAAATCAGCAATTAAATCATTTATTTAGTTGACATATCAGGTGGGGTTATTTAATGCTTTTCATTTTGTATTGCTCATAAGCACTTTTTATTAAATTATACAGATCAATCAACTAGATGAGACAATTGTTTGAGTAAAGGTGCATTAGGTTATTTAAAGATGTATTAATTATTGCTTTATTCAGTTTTATCTAATTTTTATGTTGGGGCTTTGATGTTGGTAATAGTTCAGTGTTCCACTACACAAGTGGAGAGGCAGGCTTGTCTTTAATCGGCACTTGCCATGCCATCCAGTTAGTAGGAGTTCTTTTGACTTAATATTTGCTTGGGCTTCATTAATAATTAGTTGTTCTAGGTAAATCAAGTGGGTGCTAGTGGGGCCCACCATCATCTATCTAAAGGTTGATAAGCTCGAAATATTATTGTGCTTTATAAGACGGTCCTCTAATCTCACAAGTACAATGATTCCATTTGTTAGGGTTTTTAAACTTCTAAATCTCAACCCTGTGCAAAGAACGAGCAATTTTTAATGAGGACCGATCGGATTACAACCTAGAATTGACGTACAGGTTATACGAGGACCGATCAGATTTCAACCTAAAATGTACATACAGGTTATATCTGGGACTGGCATGTTGTTGATCTAAATATTTCGTATGTAAAAAGCTTGCCATAATTGTTTTACCAATTTATATAGAATTTTGGAGTAGATTTTGGGTAACAAAGCAACTTGGTTCAAAATTTCAAATGCATCAAGGCAACAAGTCCCAAATTCCCAATAACAAAAGGGAAATTTTAAAGGCACCCCCACAATATTATTAGCACGCCCTATAACATCACAAATGCAAAGTCAGAGTAGGAGATGCCTACAACCAGGGCCTGCCAAGAAGATTTTTGAGGGCGCCTATAAAATGACCCAAAATTAGAATCATCAGCTAGAAAGGACTGGTTAATTAGTATGTCTGGGGTAGGCGGCCCGACTCCCAGCCTCCCAGGAGCATCAGAATCCAATCCTTGTTTGCAATAAATTGAACCAATAAGCATCATTGGCAAAAGAAAGAAGAGGAAGCAGAGATCATATGGCTCTCAAGGTTTGAATTTCTAGACAGTATCAGTGTATTAGAGTATGAACAACAATAATTCAATCGAAAAATGAACCTCCGCAGTTGAAACAGCATAGGAAAACATACAGAAACAATCGGAGATAATTAGTTAACAGAACCTGAGCTTTTTCGTTATAAACATTTCACTTCCAACAATTCTGCAAATTATATGCAATGAACCATGGCATCAAAAAAAGAGTGCGAATTATTACCGTCAGCTTCAAATTCATCTGTATAATACATAGGGGGGAATAATACAAAATTCAAAAGCATCGTAGCAAATGATTCGTGAAGAGGCTAACTACGAAACCCGTCTACGGGTAGATCTATTTTAATGTCTAACCTTACTTTGGGCCAAGAAAAAACACCACCTGTCTATGGTATCACATAAATTAAGGGACGAGTACAAAATTATCCATGTATATAAATAACATGCCATCGATGAGGCAGCTTTTGAGGAGTTCGTCCCTGCGTTGCCCTGAAATACCAAAAAGGTGGCCACTGGCCAGCAAAAACCACCCGTACCAATTCATTGTGGGCCAAAGGCACTTAAGATCAGGAATAATAAAATTGTAACCGAACTATAAAACAATACAAATTATACCATTTGCGCATAGCTATGTTTCATGATGGCAGTGCAGTTAATCCTCCACTTCTTCGCCTGCAGATTCTGGATCTTCATCTTCGTCATCCTCCTCTGCTAGATTAGTCAGTTCTTCCTGGATCATGAGCTTTATAGCTGGCTTTCTGGATGTCAGATCCATATCAAAATGCCGAGCTGAAAACCAGTAGGATTCTCTCAGTCACCACAAACTTTACAAGTTCAGCCCAGAGCTATGCCATACACATTAGCACATGTAGAATATTCCTATTTGATATTGGATTCGTGCTACCCCAGAGACAACTGTGGGTGAAAAATCACAAGCCTGCTTTGGCTGTATCCCGCAACTTGCACAGGGATGGTAAGAGAGTGTGTCGTCAAAACAGTCAACTGTGGAGTAGCACGTGTTTTCATCCCAAACTCTAATTGGGAACGTGCGACAACTTTTGTTTCCTAATTTTTGACGATCTAAAGTATACTATATGTAATGAGTTAAACACATTGTGATTTCTAAAAATAGCACTTGTGTGTGTGGTGGCGAGTTTCCAATTTGAGTGGGATTTCCAATCTTGCTGTGATTCTGTTTCGGTGCTATTCTGCTACTAATAAGTAGGGTTGATTTAGAACGCAGATGGTTACTGGTATTGAGGGTTTTGGTAAATCTCCCAAAGGTTTGAGAGTTGAGAGAGTAAGACTAGGAATTTCTAGTGCTGGGGGTTCTCTAGTAATTCTTGTTTTTCCTTATTATTTCTTTATTGCTTCCAAGTGTGTAGGTTAGAGAATTATGTGTTTGTGTATGTGTATGTGTGTGCGTATGTGTACGTGTATGTGTGTGTGTGTGTGTGTGTGTGTGTGTGTGTGTATGTGTGTTCTTCATTATTCTACTCTACTCTTTGCTTGCTTTGAAACTTGCTTCTGTTGAAAAATTAGGCATCTAAATTGTAACATGTGATGATGTGACTCACAAAAATTCACCTAGGTAATTATCAACACAATCACCAAGTTTAACAACCAATAAATGGACCTTTCTCAGACAGTCATCCTTATAACGGTCCAAATATTGCAACTGATTGATTATAAGGACTTTTAACTTGACTAACCCTGATTGATTAACAAGCTAAATAAGCATCTCCACATGTATAGTGTACACGGTTCTCTAAAATAGAATGCTACAGTAGTATCTTAATATAAAACTTCTTAGAGGGATTTATACAATTCACACACGCACGCGCGCGCGCGCACAAAAAAAAGGAGCCAAACTCAAGAATACTTACCAAGTTGTTTGAGAATATCAGTGAATGTTGCCTGCCAAACAGAGGACAAAATAAAATCATGTTATGGAGAATCTGAGGGAGCAAGAAGAACTTTTAAAGGAATGGCAAGAGAATTTTCTGTAGATAATATGCTTAAGACATTCAAAGGTGAGTCCTCGGCCAGACCTGCTGGAATGGTTGGTGCAAAATCCTATGTCTGTTTATTGTGAATAGACAGGGTGGAGAACACCATCAACTGGAAATTTCCTTTTATGCTCAATGGGTTTTGTGAAGACAATTGGGAGAAGCAGCTTACCGTGTTGAAGTCGACTTCTTTCAAAATATCACAGATCACATTCTTCAATTCATCTTCAGTTGGACCAGATTTCTCCTTTTTGGTTTTATCCTTACTTTTTGCCACCTTTGTACCACCTTCAAAATAACAGGAATGAGATCGCGTTATAGTTGATCACAAAGAATACCCACTCTAGGTATACCTTCCCAATTTAGAGACTAATAGCAATCCTGAAAATTGCACTCAGATGAATAACAAACGAATTTTGGAATCCAACCACTTTTTGTTTTCAAAACAATCCTTAAGGCCTCAATAAAGAGGGAACAAAACAAAACAAAACAAAGGAAACAACAAGTACTACCAGATTTTTGGTTGCTGCCTTTATCCTTTGTAGCAGACCTCGATGGAGTGGGTGTTTTCTTCTTAGCTGTTTCCTCAACTTTCTTCTTCCTCGAGAAAACTCTTGGATTTGGGTTACTGGTTTCATCGACCTTAGACTGCTTAGTTGATGACTTCGTTGGGGTTTTCTTTGGTGATCTGACAGGATTGACCTTTTTTGGTGCTGCTGTTCTTAGGGGTTTAGTTTTCACGGAAGATTCCTTTTTTTCTGCTGATTTCTTCGAATCCTGTTTGTGTTTTCTCGTTTCTTCTTCAGACTCTTCGTTAGATTCCCCTTCCTTCTCACTTTCAGAATGCTCAACCTCCTCATCCTCAGATCTATTAGGAACACCATTATCTGTTTCTTCATCTTCCTCCGCATCAGATTCCTCTTCTGTTTCAGATGACCTCTTCTCCTTCCCTTTAGGAGTGTCTTCAATCTTTCTTCGTTTCTGCAAAAATAGTGTGACAGTTAAACCAAAGAAAGATACTATGTAACAATAACAAGTAGCTAATCTTCTAAAACGGTCAAAGGGGTTATACCAAAACATGACATATCCAAGCGCACAATATTTGGATATTGGAGGAGGTACCCTTTTTTCACAGTTTATCTGGAAAATGCTTAAAACATAAATCTGCTATATAGTAGTACATGTTTTCACTTAACCCTTCACATCTGTGCCATTCATACACCATACACAAAGCCTGTAATGTTTCTTTTTTTCTTCTCTTTTCTTGAAAAGGGATAAAGATTCTCCAACTTTAAAAAAAAAAAAAAATAGAAACGTTGTCCCCATTTCATTTGTATTAGCATCTGTAGATGGAATATTTAATATAATGACAATAAGAAGGATCCAGCATAAGTGGTCTTGTCAAATAAAGTTTATAGACTCTACAAATCTATAACTAATTAGGTATTCCATTAAAACGGCACTACTATACAAACGAAATTTCACAAATATATATATATATATTGTCAACAGGTTCATCCAGAAAAGAGCGTTACCCTTCCAGAGATCTTTACAGGCTTGCCTCCAAAAGTCGATGTACTCTTCTTTACACTCCTCTTACGTTTTGGTGTATTACTTGACTGATACAAAACAGGAGACAAATAAATGTAATACACAAGCCAAAAGAAAAACTTCAGGCAAATGACACCATCTGAATAACAAACTAACCTTCTCTGTAAGTGACACGTTTGTAACAAGAGGAGCCGTTAAAAAGTCCATTAGCTTCGTCACAATATCTTCCTGCATGTTAAAACAGCCTGTTCAGTTTCAAGCATCGAAATCACCTTTAATAAGTGGTATACAGTTATCTGCAGTTGAAGCTAATACATAATTTGAACACATTACACTAGTTCAGTCTTGGCACTAGACGAGTATCCGTGACCAAACTATTTAACAGTTCCAAGTCATTCAAATGGAGGGTCCTCCAATGGACAGATCATAAGACAAAAATTAGATGTACAAAATAATTTGTTCACTAGAAAACCCTTGGACAGCTAAATTAAACCAAATAAGGGAAAGGTCAACAGTCAGAAAATTTAATGGAGGGTCCTCCAACAGACTGAAAACTTAATGAATCACATTTGTTGGATAGTTAGGAACTTTAGGCTGGAAATATCGCCCATCCGTGGTGGGAAGTGGCGACCCTTTAAAGGTTGACAATAAAACAATCAACATTCACTACATACAACAAAATCCAACACCAAATATGTAGCACTTATATATCAACAAACCTTCCTAGTTGTAGCTTTTGCAATGGGTATGTCCAGCAAATCACAGAATTCTAATAACTTCTCTTTTACAACCTTGTCAAATCTCTCTCTAATTTTCAGTCTTTGCTTTCCCTGCACAAACTGAGACACTAGTGATTTAATTTTCATAGTCAATCACAAACTACAATGAAACAAATCAACCAGGCTTTTTTTAAGTAAATTGACCAGGTAGTTCAGCAAGAACAGAGTATTACCAGTGCTAAGCTCTCTAATAACGCAGAAAAATTGTAAGAAGACATTATGTACAAAAAATCACAATTTCTTTCTAAGATATGAATTCTTTACCTCATTCGTGTCCCATGCAAAGCCAGAAAAAAAGGAAACATTACTTTTGACATTAACTGCCTGCAAAATAAAGAATGCAGTGTCAGAAAACAGAAAATTGTGTACTGTTCAAGGACATAACAGATCCATATTATAGTTTGACTACAGACAACTGACAACGGAACAACTGAATGTCCCTTAATTTTGAAGGCTGACAAAATCTGTTCAAGGACACCAAATAAAAATCCAAATTCTAGTTTGTCCTCAGATACTTGACAATGGAACAACTGAATGTCCCTGAGTTTAAAAGACTGACAAAGTCAACAAAGGAGTGATTAAAGAGCTGACCAAACATCTCTAACCATATGTGGTTGGTATGCCAATGGACTCGAGCCTAGAGGAAAATAGTTCAAGTATTATCCGGTAACAAAGTTCAAGAATTTAGTCAAAATTTCAGTCAAGGGAGTGGGAAATGTTTGTTAAAATATGTGTGTTTAATACGTTTCTATTTGAAAATTCATACTGAGAAAACAGTATGTACACAATCAAGAAAAACAAAAAGAGATATGAAATCCATCTAAAATACATGACATTCACGGGATGATAAGTATGCAAGCTTAACAGTCCAAGGTGTATAATACATGTATTATATATAACAACGTACCAATTAAGGACTTGACAGATTGGCAGCATGTGACCCACTCAAAATCTTCTTAAATTACATATATATATATATAAACCTCACAAAATCTTCTTAAACTGTCTTCATATTCTTTTTTAGTTATCTTAACATTTTTTTAAGTGAAACTGTACTTCCATCCCACTTTTTCTCTACTAGCACCCTACTTATTATACACCCTGTTTACACCGACATGTGGGGTGCCTACATGGAGATGATCCAAGGACTGATTTTTGAGAGAATAATCTCCTCACCATGTAGATCATCCTCACAAAAATTCACTTTGTTCTAAAAGTTTTAGCCTCATCTAAAGTGGATCCAAATTTTAATCTGAAACATCCATTTTACAGTTAATTTTCAACCAACTTTTAGTGGGGTTTAAGAGTTTTAGAATGATGTGATTTTGTGAAGATGGTCTATATGGTGAAGAGATCATCCTTGTATTAGAAGTATTAGAGGATCGAGATCTCCTAATACTTCTAATACCTTGGAACATCTCTATGTGTTCCCACAGCCAGATGTCAGGTTGTAACTATGAGTAGGGAGTTAATAGAGAAGCAGGGAGGTGTAAAGATTTATGTTGAGATAGTGAAGCATCAAGTGAGGTAGATCAGAACAACCTATACATCTTCATTTCCTAAAACTTGTAAGAAAACAAAAGTGATGAAGCAAACTCATTATTCAAATTAAGGAAGCAAGCTAAACCCAGAGCTACTATAGTGAGTCTCAAAATGACAATTTCTGTCAGAGCAACTAAGGCACCAAAGCAAAAAAACATGAATCAATACCAAAACACCAAAAAACATTCCAAGCATGAATTTCTGAGGCAGTTTAGGTTAAGAAGATTCACAGACTCAATTTTGCAAAACTTCAAGTAGACTCTAAAAAACGGTGCAGCATCTGACACATATCAGGGCAGATTAGAAAAAGAAGATTAATAGAAACAAAGAACAAAGACATTTGCAACATAGTGTGAACTACCTTTCCCCTCTTTCCAAAAAGTATCATGTGAAGCTTTTTGAGATTCTCATCATTCTTCTTTCTTGATAGATTGTAAGCCACTGAAATATTACCATGAAGATGGTTCAACAAATGTCAGAAATAAAATAACTCACTTTTCACAACACCGACAAAGTACAGGTAGTAAACCACGAGTCTTGTGTTCCCATCATCCTAAGATCCCAGAGCAACAATCTAGTATGTTAACACTACAGATACCAATGTGATGCAAAATACAACCAATATATGCCCACTTAAATACCTAGCGCTAGAACTTCAATTGCTACAACATATATATTAGTTTGAATTCTAGAAATGGAAGTGCCCAATCTTACTATTACAATACGATAATTACAAATAAAAAAAAATTTTAAAAAAGAACCCAACTGAAAATGTTGTGAAGAATTTATAGCGTTATTTTAACTTCTAGCCTACCTTCTTACTTTCACAAGAAAAGGTAAAAGAAGAAGCAATTCTCAGAATTGAAGCAAAGCCTTTTTTTCTTTATCAGAATTGAGCAAATCCTTTAATATGGAATTCCTTCCTCGTACTTCAATATTAGATTTTCAGTAACCTACTTAATACATCAAACTTCTCCCACATGGAAAATATAAGGGGTCATTTGTGAACCAAAGGAGTTTCTATTACACAATTATTAGAAGTTAGGAGACATTAGTTAGGCAAATTCCTAACTAATAATTTAAAAGTTGAAAGTTAGTTCGGAATTGTAACAAAAGTGAAAAAGTCATTTCATAAAGTTGAGTTGTGGTGAGAGTGTAGTAGAGGTGGCAATGATGGGGCATGTGTGTTTGGGTGGGTGGGGGAGTCATATGTGTCAATCGAGGAAATAAGAGGATTCTTTTGTAGTCAAAGACTTTTTTTTCTTTTTGCTACATAAAGAAGTCAAGTTCCAACTTCTCATAAGTTATTCTATAAACATCAAACTAACTCGCGACTTGTTGACTTCTCAATACAAAACCCAACAAGTCGATGCACAAAAAAATTCCCTGATTTCCGGATTAGAAATTCCCAAAGCATATTGATTTTTCAATTTATAAAATGGCCATCAGATATTCAGAATCAAATAAATGTGTTCTCCAGCTATCAAAACACGAAAGGCAAACGGAAACATTGAAGTCAACAGCAGTTCAGAACAATACCTTTTGGTATATCTCCTAATGTGGTACCACGACCCTGCAAATTTCAGAGTTAAACACACAAGACTCAGTGAAACAGATTTGTGCAACTCAATAAGAAATAACAAAAAAAAAAAAAAAGAACACCTTCGCAATGACGAATTCCCTTGCCGGCTCTTTCTCAATAGAAGCCACCAACCTCTCGACAGATTTCCTCTCGCGTACAGGACGATCAATTGATGAAGTAATTGGGGTACTTGCCTCCTTAGCCTTTTTCTTATTCACTGCCTTCGTTTCAGCCTCCCCAACACTTCTCCCCCTCCCACGCTTCCTTGATTTTCTTCCCCCCTTATTCTCCTTAGCCTTCTCCCTTTCCTCCTTACTCTCTTCATCCTTCTGCTCCTCTTTACTCTCTCCAACCTTCTCAATTTCCTCCTTACTCTCTTCAGCCCTTTCAGTTTCCTCTTTACACTCTTTAACCATCTCAATTTCCTCCTCACTCTCTTCTCCCCTCTCCATTTCCTCTTTACTCTGTTCAACCTTCTCCTTTTCCTCCTCACTCTCTTCAGTCCTCTCCGTTTCCTCTTTACTCTCTTCAACCTTCTCCTTTTCCTCCTCACTCTCTTCAGTCCTCTCCGTTTCCTCTTTACTCTGTTCAACCTTCTCGTTTTCCTCCTTACTCTCTTCAACCCTCTCTATTTCCTCTTTACAATCTTCAACCTTCTCCTTTTCCTCCTTCCTCTCTTCAACCCTCTTTATTTCCTCTTTACTCTCCTCATCATTCTCCTTTTCCTCCTTACTATCTTCAGCCCTCTCTATTTCCTCTTTACTCTCTTCAACCTTTTCCTTTTCTTCCTTACTCTCTTCATTATTCTCCTTTTCCTCTTTGCTTTGTTCAATCTTCTCCTTTTTCTCCTTGTTGTCTTCAACCTTCCCCTTTTCCTTTTTACTGTCTTCAACCTGCTCTTTTAATTCCTTAATCTCCTTAGAATTCTCCTTTTCCTCTTTACTCTCTTCAATCTTCTCCTTTTCCTTCTTGCTGTCTTCAACCTTCTCCTTTCTACTGTCTTCAACCTGCTCTTTTTCTTCCTTAATATCCTTAGACTTCTCCTTTTCTTCTTGACTTTCTTCAACCTTCTCCTTTTCTTCCTTACTCTCTCCATTCCTCTCCTTTTCCTCTTTGCTCTCTTCAATCTTCTCCTTTTCCTTTTTACTGTCTTCAATCTGCTGTTTTTCTTCCTTAATCTCCTTAGACTTCTCCTTTTCCTCTTTACTCTCTTCAACCTTCTCTTTCTCCATGGTACTCTCTTTAGCCTTCTCGTTTTCTTCTTTACTCTCTTCAACCTTCACTTTTTCCTCCATACTCTCTTCAGCCTTCACCTTCTCCTGTTCACTCTCTTTTAACTTCTCAATTTTCTCACTCTCCTTCTCTTCCTCTGAATTATTTTTCTCCTCCATTCTCATCATTTCAGTATCTTTTTCCTCTTCTTCTTTACTGTCCTCTTTCTGCAACTCACGGTCCTCATCCATTTTCACAGCTTCCCTATTTTCTTTCTCTTCCTTTTTGCTCTCAATCACGGCTTCAGTATCTTCTTTTTTCGTCTCCTTCTCTTCCTGCACATCATGGTCTTCATCCATTTTCACAGCTTCAGTATCTTTTTTTTCTTCTTTTTTAATCTCCTTCTCTTCCTGCATATCACGGACTTCATCCATTTTCACAGCTTCAGTATCTTCTTTCTCTTCTTTTTGGATCTCCTTCTTTTCCTCCAAGCCATGGTCTTCATCCATTTTCACAGCCTCATCTTTACCATTTTCTTTACTATCTTCCTCCATTTCTTTTATTCCATTTTCATCTTCCCCCTTTCTGGTTACAGTTTCACCAGTATCATCGGGCCGAGAACACTTCTTCATTGAAGAAGCCTTTGCAACTTCCTTCACAACCTCTGCCTCCACCATAACTAATCCAGGGTTTCAAGCTTCACTTATCACCTGTAATTATGAACCAAAAAAAAAAAGCTCAATTAAACTGCTATTCAAAGTGTCTCCTGCAAGTACCTCTAAAGGAGCATCTTTAACCAAACTGTTCACGACCCAAAATAACCAAACGAAGTTCATAAAAAAATTAAAAAAAAACAAAAAAAACAAGATTATCGTGTACTAATCTAACAGTGAAAACGCAGTAACAAGTACGTCAAAAAATAAGTTTTAACACCAATGTTCACTTGGGAAGCTAAAAAAATGTAGTAAATCGACTCAAATCAAAGCCCTAAGCTAATACAGAACAATCCATCCGAGCCACGAATAGAAACTTCTAAATAAAACTTACTGAAGAAAAGCTTATATATCAAGCTGGTAAGTGAAAAAAAAGTTAGGGCAATTTGAAAACCTAACAAGACTTACACGGTTACATGATCTACTCAAGCTCAATTAACCATCAAAATTCGAAAGAATATTACAAGAAATTCAAGTACTAAAACTTGTAATTCAAGTAAACAAGAAAAAAGAAATCAAACTTTCACGTAAATTTACCAAAACCCTAAGCTAATGAAAGCTCTTCCCGTCGTTAAAAAGATGCTCGTTAACCACACAAAAAAAAATGCAGACAAACAAACATCAAATAGTAAGCAAAAATTTCACTTACAGAAGATTTAGAGCTCCAATGGAATCAAAACGAGCGGAAATTTACAGAAATCAGTCTTCTTCTACTCTCTTTCTCTCTCTCTAAAACTTTCTCCCAAAAAAGAATTTCTTTTCCCTCCTCTAACACCAGAAAGGGGAAAAGTTTTTTTTTTTAGAGCCCGGTTTTAGATCCGGACTTCAAATTCGGATTTCAAAATGAATTTATATGCTGTGTCCGATGAGTCAGTAGTCGGGGACACGCACAGAAGGGGAGATGATCCAACGGCTTAGATCTCTCAATACTCGCACAATATTCTACCACGTGTCTAAAATTTAAATTTTCGTTTCGGATTTTAGGAGGCAAATTTTTTACTCCTCTTTTTTATTGTCACTCTAATCTAAAAAGAACATTCAGAATGATTTTAAGGATTTCTCTTTATCCACCCAACGGTTCTTGGGCAAGCCCAAGTACCGCGAATTTTATTCCTTGTGTTGTTGATTGTACTTTCTCTTTCAACAATGTTTTTTTTCTATTTTTATCTCGATTGATAATGTGATTGATAATGTGTTATTTTCTCTTATGCTTTTGTTTGTATTAATTTGATCTCAATATAATTATTGAACTACATGAAATTTAATCTTGCTTTATAAATCGAATCAGGTTTTCTGATGATTTTGATTCTAACGAGCTCATAATAGGCAAACCAAGAAATTAAAGAAACGTGTCTTTAATAACTACTTTGTGTATGGTAATCTATAAATAACTACTTTGTATAATGTACGGTTACACATGGTTTGGTTTTTATCCCGGTCCTAACTGTTTCGAATCGAATAAATTACCAAAAAACCACAACACCGAAAAATCGATATACTGAGAAATCCAAAACCTGATAAAAAAAAAATCAAAACTCATGGTGTGGTTTTAGTTTCATGCACGTTTTAAAAAATCTGAGAACCAGATGAATAGTAACTTCGTTGGATGGCCTACCATCCCTATTTATAAAAATAAATTTACACTTCGGTTACACTGGGTGTGGCCTTCTGATGATGATCTAAATTAAATTTTTTCTAACACTATCTACTAATATGTACACAGATCTGAATCAACACTTTTATTATCTCCAATTTAATTTTTAAATGTCTCAAATCTAAGTTTAAATAATTTGCTTAATTTTACACTTCACTTACTTATTTTTTTGGACATTCAAATATGATTTAAGGGCTAATTTTTTGTGAGGATGATCTTATAATAGTGGTGGCCGAACATGTTTATGCCAACGGCAAAAACGAATATGTTAACTGAGAAAAATTAAGAGATTTGTGTGTGGTATATTTGCACCACAAAATAACGCGACGCATGATTTGCCAAATCACATAGCGCGTATAGGGGGACGCGCAAAGCAAGTTTGACAACCACAAACCAATATATATATATATTGAAAATGATGGTTGTATCCAGTAACCATTTTTATTTATTTACACTTGATTTACACTTGCCACTGGAGTCGCATAGAGTCGATCCAAGGGATAATTTTTTTTTATAATGATCTGCTTGATGTTTAGATCACATTAGACTATACATCGACATCAGTCGACCCACATAATATCTATTTTTATTTATGTTTAGTTTACATTCCACTTACACCAATTCTAGGGCTCACTCAAATACGATCCAAGGGTTAATTTTTTGTGCATATGACCTACTCATTGTTCATATCAAATCAGTTCAGGATTTGTCTTCAAGTGGGACCTACATGCGTGTGAGAGGGCAAAATGAGTTTGTTACACGCGAAGTGCATATAGGGGACGCGCGTAGCGCGTTGTCACTGACTGGGCCATTACACATGCCATATGTGCCATTCTATATGACAGATTCAGCGCCATTGTCCCAAAATAGGTCATGGGTCGTGGCCTAAGTGAGCTTGAAGGTGCATATGGGCTATTGGGTATGTTTTGGACAGCTTGTATATGCATATGAATGTTAGCCCAACCCAAAGAAACCCATTCCAGCTAGCTAACATGAGAATTCTCTAGAATTCTCTAGAAACATGTAGACATTAGCTCTCTAGAATTCTCTAGAGGCTAGTAGGTTGTTCCAGGAGGAAGGCCCTGGAATATTCACAAAGTGTATATATAATACTAGAAGGTTGTAGATATTTTTCGTAGCTTATAGCCTATAGACTTTGTAGGAGAACTCTAGAAGCTTCCTTAAGACTCCCTTGTACCTATAAATAGGGGAGCCTCATTCATTTGTAATCATCAAGAGTTGAGAGATCAATAAGAGTTCCCAAGTTTCCTTAAAGCATTCTCTTATCTCTTGTATGCTTAGCTAGCTAACTAGACTTCTAGGCATCTCGGTGAGGGTTTAGGCTTACTTGACTAGCAGGGGAAATTAGTTCAAGTGCCACACGATCGCATAACAACAAGGGAAAGTGCTAGAGTCATGACAGTTGGTATCAGAGCATAGATCGAGCTGCTCAAGTGGGAAAAGGGTACATCATGGTTAATGAAAGTGATGCTACTCAAGTCTTGGCTAAAAGTAAAGAAGGATTATGCTTCTAATAGCAAAAAGTCAAGTAGGGACAAGTCTGTCGACTCGCGCAAGAAGATTTCCTTGGAGGCCAAGGTTTAGTTGCTCGAGTCCAAGGTATTATCTTTGGAGGATCGTGTGGAGAAGGCTGAGAAGTCCTTTTCTGACTTTGGTGTGAATGTTGGGAACTTATTGGAAGAGCAAAACCAAACCATTGAGGATCTGGAGAAGTCAATGGAGAGTACTATCGATGTACTCAAGGCAGACATGGCCCAGCTCGTGAAAGACTTTAAGGAGCAGTCCTCAAGGGCAGTAGAGAGACTACATGCCCAAATGGAGGAGATGAAGACCAGATTCACATTGCTGGAACGGGTCGTTGTTAGTGGAGGCGGCCAGGCTCATGAGTTTACCAAGGTGATACCCGAGCCAAAATGTTATAATGGAACACGAGACGCTAAGGATCTGGAGAATTTCCTATGGCATCTTGAGAGGTACTTCAAGACTATAAACCTCGAAGATGATGAAGGCAAGGTGGATGCTGCAAGCATGTATCTGTCTGATGATGCTATGTTGTGGTGGCGCAGAAAGACTGTAGATATACAAAAGGGTTTGTGCAAGGTAGCTATATGGGAGGACTTCAAGAGGGAGTTGAAGGCACAATTCTTCCCAGAGAATGTAGAGTACCAAGCCCGAGACAAGCTGATGAATCTCAAGCATTCAAGTACAATCACTGAATATGTTCAACAATTTACTACCTTGATGCTTGATATCTCAGACATGACAGAGAAGGACCGCCTATACTTCTTTCTCCGTGGTCTTCAACGATGAGCAGCTAATGAGCTACACCGAAGAGGCATTGAAGACTTGGCCACCTCCTTTGCCACAATAGAGAAGTTGGAAGACTACTCACCTAAAACTAATCGTCATGAGAAAGGAGGTAGTCCGTCCAAACCTACTGAGGGTAATGGTAGGAGAGAGAGAGAGAGAGTCTCACCCTAAAGATCACCACCACCACCATACAGATGGGCATAGAACATCCAAAGACTAGAAGGGCAAAGAGAAGGTTGAGGATAGGCCAGTACATAAGTGCTTCATATATGAAGGGAATCACTCGGCACATTACTGTCTGAAGAAAAATGTCCTCGGTACTTTGATAGCCCAGCAGGAGAAGTTGCGCAGGAAGAACCTAAGTTAGCAGCAATTCGAGTTCATGACGATAAGGGAAAACCGTTTGCCACCATACCCAGTACATCAAGGGGACTGAGTCATGATCAACTCAGGCTCGTCGCATAACTTCATATCTAAGGAGGAAGCTGAGCACCTGAAGCTGAGCACCTAAAGCTTCAAGTCAAGGGAGACTCTTGTAAGATGAAGGTCGTGAACTCTGCAGACAAACCAGTGAACGGGATGGCCAGAAAGGCGGATATGAATGTTTGAGAATGGTACCACCAACTTTGTAGTTGTGCCTATGGATGGCTACAAAATAATATTAGGGATGGAGTTCCTAATAGACTCCAAAGCAGTTATGATGCCTCACAAAGGAGTGTTGAGCATCATGGATGATAGATCACCATGTACAGTACCTTTTTCCTTGAGGAAGGAGCCGGAAGAGTGCAGTGTTTCTGCGATGCAACTGAGCAGAAAGGGGGACACCACATATGTAGCTACCATGGTGATGATAGAAGGGAATGATGAGACATTCTCACAACAAGGTAAGAGGTATGCTGCACGTTGTAGAGCAAGGATGCGACACAGAAGAAGCAACCAAACTAAGCCAAACCAGAAGAAAACAACTAACAGGACAATGTGAAGCTTGACGAGCAACAAAGAAGATCGTTGAGCCGTCTGTAGCGTTGCCGCAACGAGGATGTCTGCGGAATAGGTGGGGGAGGATGTCACAGACTGGGCCGTTACATATACCATCCGTGCCATTTTATGTGCCAGATTGAGCGCCATTGTCCCAAAACAGGGCATTGGTCGTGGCCTAAGTAAGCTTAAAGGTGCATATGGGCTATTGGGTATGTTTTGGACAGTTTGTATATGCATATGAATGCTAACCCAACCCAAAGAAGCCCATTCCAGCTTGCTAACATGAGAATTCTCTAGAATTTTCTAGAGACATGTAGAAATTAGCTCTCTAGAATTCTCTAGAGGCTAGTAGGTTGTTCCAGGAGGAAGACCCTGGAATATTCACAAGTTTATATACAATTCTAGAAGGTTGTAGATACTTCTTGTAGCTTGTAGCCTAAAGACTTTGTAGAACTCTAGAGGCTTCCTTAAGGCTCCCTTGTATCTATAAATAGGGGGAGCCTCATACATTTGTAATCATCAAGAGTTGAGAGATCAATAAGAGTTTTCAAGTTTCCTTAAAGCATTCTTTAGTCTCTTGTATGCTGAGCTAGCTAACTAGCCTTTTAGGCATCTCAGTGAGGGTTTAAGCTGTATTAGCCGTCTTTTGGACGGTAGCACGAGGGCGCCATATAGGTGCCACAAGAACAATACCACCACATATGCTTTGCTTATTGAGGTGAAATGTCACACATAAAGGTCCACTCATTTCAGGGGGACGAACGAGATGGAAAGGATTGGAGGGCAAGAAAAGAAAGGACACCTGGGGAGGGCGCTAGAACGCCATCACCAGGAGGAAGGGCGCCACTGCAGGACAGTCTTCACGAAAGAAAGAGACGCCAGGAGAGAGAATCTGAGCGATACCGTTAGGGTACCCCTCGTACCAATCATGAGGATCCCTACCAGAGAAGCCACCCTGACACCTGACAAAGTGGTCCACTGGCCACGTGTCAAGAATGTCCTCAAACCTCGTCTCTTTCCTAGAAGAGGAAGGGACAGAAGGGGGTCAAAAAGGGAAAGACCCCAAGATACCTGTAACGCCCCAATTTGAAACTCACAATCTCTAAGAATTGAGTCGCATCTCGAGGCGTTAGGCTAATTATACAAGGTGACTAATTAGTACTAAATAAACCTAAACAAGGTTTATAAACCTAATCAGAGTTAAACTAATGCAGCTATCCATATCACTAATCACCTCAAAATAAGACTAGGGCGGACGAAAAATTCGCCAGAGTCTCCCCTGTAATTTCAGGGTTCTCAACCTGTAATAAACCTGTAGAAGAGATGATTTATTCACAATAATACATTCTAAATCATTCTATTCATCCACGATAGNTCCCTGAAAGAAGTGACAATCCTTCAAGAATCACTGAATCCATCAGTTCGATTCAAGGTGACCTTCATCAGTCCCGCGATAACTTTTACACTGACAAAGTGGACTGAATCATTTTTGGCGACTCCACTGTTAGGTAACCCAGGGCTGTTACAGCTTTCGGAATGACTCAACTTATGCACCCTCCAACGGAAGAAGAACGGCAATTCCAACAAGAACAACCCTTCAGCCACGCATCTGCCGACAGAATCAGCCTGAACCATACTCCCCTCACGTCTCCGATGGTGCAACCAGGAACTTCCTCTACACAGCCCGAAGTACCCACTAGCGGCACCATTGCAGGAATTCTAACGGCGATTGAACGCTCTCAGCAGGATAATGCAAAAACTACCACCGAACTAGCGGCGTGCATGAGATTCATCGCCAACCAACTCTATTCTCTCACACCAGAACCCAACCATTCCCCCAATATCCCTGAATTTCCTGAACACACAACCCCTCATCAACCAACCCAAAAGGCCCATGCTACGTTAGTCGCATCAGACGTAGGACAATTAGACCAACTAGCAGCTCAGGTCAACAACCAGCCAGTGTCACCACCCATGTTTACACAACAACCACCAGCTACCCCACCCAAGAATCCATCTCCCCCAGGCGCCATGGCCATGGTACCACGACCTCCAGAACCTGCGCCTAAGCCTATTTTGTCTCATGAGGACGTAGAAAGGATGATCCAGTCTCTTATACCCGGGATACCATTGCTGAACTTTCGTGTACGACCTCCGTACCCCGTTGAACTCCTACAGCGTCCCTGGCCACGCAACTACATCCCACCAACTTTTGCACTCTTCAGTGGGGACGGAAGCACACAGGAACATGTCTACAGATTCCAGGAATCCATGGAAGTATACCAAAATGATGGCGACCTTTGCCTTCGGGAATTTTCCCGTCCCTCACGAGTCGCGCCTTCATATGGTACGCAAACTTACAGCCTAACTCAGTCAAAACATGGGATGATTTGGTCGAATTATTTTCTCAAAAGTTTTATCCCGCTCCAATCATCCTATCCACAGCAGATTTGGGGCGCCTATCCCAAGGAATAAATGGGCGCCTGGAGCACTACATTAAACGCTTTCGAGACAGATCCTTGGACTGTCACGAAAACGTCTCTGAAGGCATTTAGTTGGGCTTTGCATCAACGGAATGATGCCAATATTTCGTGTCGCGCTTGAAAATTTGGACATCAAATCATTTTGCAAGCTTGAAGAATTAGGACTCCAAACAGCATCTTCGATTGAAGCACAAGCATAGTATAATGAAAAACCAAGAAATTGGCACCCTCAAGATGAACATGGCCACCGTTACAGGGGGCATCAGGCTGCAGCTGTGGAACAAGAGTCGCACAAGCGCCAAGGGGGCGCCAGCAGCAGCAAAAGAAATCTAAAGAAGCCCAAGAAGAATTTCGAAGAGCCACCTCCCTACCCTTGTAGCCTAGAGGATGTCTTAAACATCCTCAACGCGTGGATAAGGAACAAAGAAATTCAGCTGCCTGACGTCCGACGAGAACCAACTATAGAAGACAAAAGGAACCCAGCGTACTGCCACTATCACAGACATGTCAATCACCCAACTGGTGAGTGCCGGTCTCTAAAGTGGTTCTTCACCCGGAAGGTGGCGACCAGCGAGCTGGACATAGCCAAAGAGCCTGTGCAAGCTGTGGAACGACAACCTTTCCCAGAGCATCGCCAACATGTCCGAATGATTTCGCAGTGCAATGCTGTCACAACAACCGAAGAACACCCTGTGGAGGAGGAAGAAACACAAGATACGCCCTTGCAGTTGGAACCTGTCGTAGCAAAACTCCAGCACGCAATGTTGTTTAAGAAATTCTTTGACCAGCTTGAATTCACAGAGAATCAACGGTACGAAGCTTGCATGGCTTTGACTAACATCTCCATGGGAGCAAAACCCAGTTGTACTGAGGAGGTAGCCGTTACATACTCTGGTAGGAATCGAAGGCAACCTGCTAGCGTCATCACATTCTCCGACGCGGATATGGCGCCTGATGTAGACCACTTGCGCCCTCTGTATTTACCTGCTAAAATACAGGGAATGATGTTGAAGCGCGTTTTCATCGACACTGGCGCTTNCACCCTGTGGAGGAGGAAGAAACACAAGATACGCCCTTGCAGTTGGAACCTGTCGTAGCAAAACTCCAGCACGCAATGTTGTTTAAGAAATTCTTTGACCAGCTTGAATTCACAGAGAATCAACGGTACGAAGCTTGCATGGCTTTGACTAACATCTCCATGGGAGCAAAACCCAGTTGTACTGAGGAGGTAGCCGTTACATACTCTGGTAGGAATCGAAGGCAACCTGCTAGCGTCATCACATTCTCCGACGCGGATATGGCGCCTGATGTAGACCACTTGCGCCCTCTGTATTTACCTGCTAAAATACAGGGAATGATGTTGAAGCGCGTTTTCATCGACACTGGCGCTTCCCTCAATCTTGTGCCTTTAAACATAATCGAAGCCTTACGAGTGCCTGCCAAACATGTAATATGAATGCCCACAACAGTATATGGCTTTGGTGGTCACACGCAAGATACAATGGGACAAGTAAACTTGGATGTCAAAGTCGGACCCATACATGCTTCCACCACATTCCATATCATTGATGCTGACACTTCTTATCATGTCCTCTTAAGACGCCCATGGCTTCACAAACACAAGGTAATCCCATCAACATACCACCAGTGCGTTAAAGTCATTGTCAAAGGAAAAGAATATCGGATCACAGCTTCAGAATCGCCCTTCGCGCCTGAGGAAGCACACCTGGCTGATGCAACCTTTTACCATAACACAGATACAGAATCGCAGGAAATGATGTCCAAGATAATTAGCACACCACTTCCTGCATGGGAAGAATTTGAGAAGCCTAAAACAAGTGTTAGGCTAGAAGTGGAGAACTCGTCAGGTAACAAGAGGCGCCTCATCAGAAAAATTCGTCCGGACGGTAAGGCCATGTACCGGTTATAGCAACCACAGCAGGGCGCGGGGCGCCCTACATCTGTACAAGTTATGACGGTCGAACAAAGCTTAACGAACCAATCCGATGAGATACAGCTCTCAACACAAGAGGAGCCCACAACAGTAGCCGAAGCACTAATAATCGTCAATCTTGGAACAACAGAGGATCCCAAGCCTATATCCCTCAACGCGTCTCTTACTCAAGAAGAACAAGAGAAGTTAATTCAACTACTCAAAGAATACCAAGACATATTTGCATAGACTTATGCCGATATGCCAGGCTTGGAGGAGACCTTAGTTGCCCACACCCTTCATGTTGATTCTATGGCACGACCCGTCAAATAGGCACCCCGAGTATTTCATCATGCCATCGAAGAGCAGATTAAACAAGAGATTCAAAAACTGCTCACAGTAGGTTTCATCAAACCAATACAATATCCAACCTGGTTAGCAAACATTGTACCTGTAAGGAAGAAGAATGGATAGATAAGATGTTGCGTTGACTTCCGAGACCTTAACAAGGCTTGTCCCAAAGATGATTTTCCGTTACCAAACATTGACATGCTCGTAGATGCTACA
>MVGT01001890.1:3624-27466 GCA_002174775.1 Macleaya cordata
GCCTGCCGATACCGAAGCTGGTCCAGGAGGTCCTTGCCCATTTTGAGATTGCACCGAGTCAGCTGATGCCGAACGGCTGGAGATTGCTGCTCGGACTCGAGGCACTGGGCGAACAGAGAGGGATAGAAGTTGGTCTGCAAGAGGTGTTGTACTCCTATTACTTGAAGGAGCACGACAAGGAGAAAGGTCGTTATCAGTTCGTGCTCCGAACTGGACGAGAACATTTGGTGAGCCGTCTGACCACTAACGACCGCAACTGGAAAGAAGGCTATTTCTTAGCGAGGGGTCGACTGGTCCTCGGGTCGATTCTAGAGTCGTACATTCCACACTCCTGGCGTGTGTTAGGTAAGATTTCAATAGTAGTGCCTTACACCGTTGTCGACTGAAATCTTATTGCTGTTTTTCTTTGTAGGGAGAAAATCCAACCAAAACCCAGTGCACAGTTCAGCGGTCGTTGAGCGGACAAGTCAAATTCTCGCGCTTTCCGAAGTCGACCGAGATTGGAGAAGCCTACTATCGGACGAGCGCCTTTCTGCAAGCCGATTGTGGTCGGAGTCGACCAAGGACCTAGAAGGTACCCCTCTCCCTCGAGCAGTCAATGTGCTGTTTATCGTACTTATCGTTAGGGCGCTCGAGCTGCTGGGGTATGAATTCTCAATAATCAAGCCTCTAACTCCTCGGCAACGGATCTTTGCAGACTTTCAAATGACGAAGACTTTTCAAATTCCATCGACTGAAGAGGCTGCAGCTCAGGCTCGCTCGAGGCTACTCAAGAAGAAAAAGTCGACTGCAAAGCAGCATGACGAGGCCCCTGTTGAAGCGGTTGAAGGTAGCTTTTCCCCACCACCTTCCCAGCCCCCTGTGGAGTCGAGCCCAGTAGTGGGTAAGAGGCGAAGGGTCGAATCTGTCGACCTTGTAGAGGAACCCATCACGTTGTCGTTTCCGAACGACATTTCAGTTTACTCTAACCCGGCTGCTATAAAAGGGTCGATCGAGAAATTACTCTTTCCTGCGGATGAGTCCCGACTCAAGGAACTCGGTCCGGCTGCGGCCTCTGACTACGGAGTGGCAGAAGCTTTCAAGGTAAAATATTTTATTTCTTGCCTAGCCTTTCACTCTTGGGATCTAACTCTTCCCCTTTTTTTTGTAGTCTCTCCAAAGTATGCTTTTTCTCCGGTCAGACAATGTGGCACTCGACCGAAAGGTCAGGACTCTGCAATCGACCAATCACGTACTGCGAAACGAATGTGAGCAGTTGAAGGCCGCCGAGTCTGAGAAGTCGTTTGCTCTGGCCGAATCCGAAAGGTCCCGTGCCCTTATTGAGACTGAGAAGAAGCTTCTTGTGGATGAGAAGAAGCAACTACTGGCTGACCTGGAAGCCGAGCGAGCAAAGAGCGCAAGTCTTCTAGAGCAGCTTGAGTCCGTGGCTTTGGACTCTATTTTGAAGACCAAGGCGGAGCTGATGAAAGAATTCAAGGCTGGGAAGAGTGTCGCCTGGCATCCGGACGAGGACATCGCGCTCTATGAAGAGTTTTGCGCTGGTGAAGGCGATACAACTTCTGACGCCGAGCCCTCGACTGTGGATGCTGAAACTCCGGAAATGTAAATTTATTTTTTCTTTTCTTCTCTTTTTTTTTTTGTAACCACTTGGTGGTACTTGGATATTAATCGAACAATTAGTTTTGTCTCTCGTTTTTATTTCACTATCTTATCGAGTGTGACTAACTTCATCTACTTATGCACTGAACTGTCTCTCTTTATCGGCTGTGACCACTTCTGTTAAATGATTTGCTCTTACACAGTGACGATAACTGAATCTTACAACTTAACTTAGAAATACGATAATACATGGTACATATTGTCGTCTGCATATTTTGTCGGCTACAAATGTAATTGTACATGGTACACTTAGTCGACTGAATAATTTATCAATCGCCTGTTTTACATAGCTAGAAATCCTTAATTCTTCTTCGTGTCGAATGAAATATCTTCTCTGTAAGATTATGGATCTGCAATTGCAAGGTCTTCAACAGGGAGCCCAGCAAAGGTCTTCTTCTTTGTCGAATGCAACAAATTATGGATCTGCAATTGCAAGGTTAGGGTGGCCGATGGCATTGCCATCGGCCCTCCGATGCTTAAATTAGTAAGGTATTTAGCAAAAAGGAAGTAAAAAGTTGGAGTTCAGAATCGATACCGAATTTCCAACGATATGTCATCTGTCGCCTGCAGACGCTGTTACCCTATGCGCACTTCGATAATCTGCATTGAGACAAGGTCAGGGTGGCCGATGGCGATGCCATCGGCCCTCCGACGCTCAAGTTAGTAAATTTTACTAGGTAAGAACGAAATAAGAGTTTCAGAAGTGGTAGGTCTTCAAATTAGTGGCGTTCCAACTGTTCTTCACCGGTTCGCCATTCGCCCTACACAGCTTGTAGGCTCCATTTCCGATCACTCTTGTTACTTGGTATGGCCCCTCCCACGCTGGGGCCAACTTCCCTGCTCCTTTCTCCTTAGTATTTTGGAATACTCTGCGTAGGACCCAATCTCCTTCGCTGAACGCTCTTGTTCGGACGTTCTTGTTGAAATGCCGGGCGATCCTTCTCTGATAGGCTGTCATTCTGTCGAGGGCCCGCTCCCTTAACTCGTCGACTGTTTCGAGGTTATCATTAAGTGCTACCTGGTTTTCCACGTCGTTGGCGTACTGATACCTCGCAGAAGGGAGTCCTACTTCCACAGGAATTAGTGCTTCCGTTCCGTAAGTGAGTGCGAACGGAGTTTCGCCTGTTGAGGTCCTTGCGGTCGTTCGGTATGACCATAGTACACCTGGCAGCTCGTCTGCCCAGCTTCCCTTAGCCTGTTCGAGCCTTTTCTTCAATGTGTTGATCATAGTCTTGTTGGTTGACTCGGCCTGTCCGTTCGACTGTGGATACCTGGGGGTCGAGAAGTTTAGCTTGATCCTCCAGGTGTCACAGAAGTTTTTGAAGTCATTGCTGATAAACTGGGACCCGTTATCGGTAATGATCTCTCTTGGGACTCCGAATCGACATATAACATTTCTCCAGATGAAGTTCTTCACTTCTCTGTCTCTGACTTGTGCGTAGGCTTCGGCCTCAACCCACTTCGTGAAGTAGTCTGTAACTGCCAATATATATACCCTGGACCCTGACGCCTTGGGCAGAGTCCCAACGATATCCATTCCCCATTTCATAAAAGGCCATGGAGAAAGGATCGGATTCAACGTTTCTGGTGGCTGATGTGACACTTGGGCATACCTCTGACATTTATCACATTTCTTTACGTATTCGACCGAGTCGAGCCTCATGGTCGGCCAGTAGTATCCTGAAGTGATCGCCCTGCTGGTTAGGCTTCTAGCTCCCGAGTGATTTCCGCACTCTCCTTCGTGAAGCTCGGCAAGCACGTATTGTGCCTCGTCGGGTGTAACACATCTCAAAAGAGGTCCAGAGAATGACCGCCTGTAGAGCCTGTTCTCATGAACGACGAATCTTGCTGCTCTGGCCCTCAGTCGACGTGCTTCGTTTCGGTCGACTGGCAGTTCTCCTTTTAGGATGTAGTCTATGATAGGAGTCATCCAGCTGGGGTCAAGTGCTATGGTTTTGACCTCTTCTTTGGTAGACTTCCATACAGATGGCCATTGCAGGTAAGTGACTGGAATGCTGATGGGTTCTGCCGATTGAATTGCGGATCCTAAATTTGCTAATGCATCGGCATGGCTGTTCTCTAGCCGAGGGACCTGCATCACCGTAGAGTTGTTAAACGTCAGAAGCAATTCTTTTACCTGGGCAAGGTAGGCTGCCATTTTTGGTTCCTTGGCTTGGTAGGTTCCTTCAAGCTGATTGACCACTAGTTGCGAATCTGACTTGATGGATATTTGCCGAACCCCTATCTCTTTTGCCAGGCTTAACCCCGCGATAAGGGCCTCGTATTCTGCTTCATTGTTCGTTGCCTTGAACCCGCACCGAATAGACCGTTGGATGACGTCGCCCTCTGGTGAAGTAAGCACTATTCCTAGTCCACTACCTTTTGAGTTGCTCGACCCGTCGACCGAAAGTTTCCACTCTCCTGCTCCATATGGTTGCAAACATAGCAGTTCTTTCTCTGCTTGTTCCTGGATATTAGGTGTGAAGTCTGCAATGAAGTCAGCCAAGGCTTGAGACTTGATTGCACTGCGAGGCTGGTAGCTGATGTCATGTTCGCTGAGCTCGACCGCCCACTTTGTTAGTCGACCCGATAACTCTGGTTTATGGAGTATGCTTCGCAAGGGGTAGGTTGTGAGGACTGTGATGCTATGACTTTGAAAATAAGGTCGTAGCTTTCTTGCTGCCGTCACTAGTGCCAGCGCTAGCTTCTCAAGCTGACTGTACCGTGTCTCTGCGTCGAGTAGACTTTTGCTGACGTAGTAGACCGGGAACTGTTTCTTGTCTTCTTCCCTTACTAGTACTGCGCTGACCGCCGAATCCGATATGGCCAAATATAAATAAAGTGTTTCTCCCTCCTTTGGTTTCGAGAGGAGCGGAGGTGAAGATAGGTAGTACTTCAACTGCTGCAATGCTTCCTCGCATTGCTGTGTCCACTCGAAATCTTTCGACTTGCGTAGGATGGAGAAGAACGGTTGGCACTTCTCTGAACCCTTAGAAATGAACCTACTGAGGGCAGCTATTCTTCCGGTCAGTCTCTGGACTTCCTTGACGTTCCTAGGTGACTGAATAGCTCTGATGGACCGGATCTGCTCAGGATGGGCTTCGATCCCTCTTTGCGTGACAAGATATCCAAGAAATTTCCCTGAAGAAACACCAAAGGAGCATTTAGTAGGGTTAAGTTTCATATTGTATTTTCTAAGTACCTCGAAGGCCTGGTGTAAGTGGTCAAGGTGCTGGTCTGCCACGATTGATTTGACGAGCATGTCGTCGATGTAGACCTCCATTGTCGTTCCTAACATACTGGAGAACATTCTGTTAACGAGTCTCTGGTAGGTTGCTCCCGCATTCTTCAATCCGAATGGCATGACTTTGTAACAGAAAGTCCCTCTTTCAGTCACGAACGCAGTCTTTTCTTGGTCGTCCGCGTGCATTAGGATCTGGTTGTAGCCTGAGTATGCGTCCATAAAACTGAGCAACTCGTGCCCTGCAGTTGCATCGACCATCATATCAATGTGTGGAAGGGGAAAGGAATCCTTCGGGCATGCCTTGTTTAGGTCTGTAAAGTCGATACAGACTCTCCACTTTCCATTTTTCTTCTTGACAACGACGACATTGGCTAGCCAATCTGGATACTTGACTTCTCTGACTGAGCCTATGTCAACCAACTTCTGGATCTCTTCGTTGATGATGCGGTTGCGCTCTGGTGCAAATTTTCTTCTCTTTTGTTTAACGGGTGTGTAGGATGGATCAACGTGTAATTGGTGTGTAATAACGCTTTGGTCGATTCCTGTCATGTCAGCGTGGGACCAGGCGAAGCAGTCGTAGTTCTGTTTCAGGAAGTCGATTAATTGTGACCGGATTACTGGATCCAGCCTACTCCCAATCCTCACCGTGCGATCTTCATTGTCTGGATGAATCTGCACCTCGTCGAGCTCCTCCTCCTGGGGTTCGGTCTTGCAGTCGACTGTCGACTGCTGCTGTAGTTGCTATGCTGTTGCCGGCTTTCCTTTCAAGCTACTGGAATAACACTCCCTCGACGTTTGCTGAGTTCCTTTAATCTCTCTTACACCCCATTGAGTCGGGAAGCGGATAACTTGATGATAGGTAGAAGGGACGGCGCGCAGCTCGTGTATCCATGGACGTCCGAGGATAACATTGTAGGCTGAAGGACTGTCGACCACCAAGAACTTTACGTTCAAGTTGACCCCTTCGGCGTAGACTGGGAGTGTGATCTCCCCAATGGTGTGCTTCTGCTCTCCACTGAAGCCAATGAGGACCGTTGTTCGTTTAACGGTCTGAGACTCGTCGATCCCCATTTCCCTAAGAGCACTCAGAAACAAAACATTAGCGGAGCTCCCGTTATCCACGAGAACTCTTTTGATAAGACAGTTAGCTATAAGGATAGAGATCACCAGTGCGTCGTGATGAGGGTTGATTAGTTCGGCTGCTTCGGAGTCTACAAAGCTCAAAGTTTGGTCATATGCGAGCGGAGTTGGTCGTCTGACGTGAGCTTCCGGGCGGACTGCCCCTCTGGCATGTCGCTTGGCGGCTGAATAAGTGACTCCACTAACCTCAGATCCTCCGGTGATCACATTGATGGTCTTCCTTGGCTGTGGAGGTTCAGGAGGCGATCCATTTCTCTTCTCAGCTTGGCTTTCGTCTCTGACCGCAGTTGTAGCTCGAGCTTTGTCTGACAGAAAGTCTCTGAGGTGGCCCCTTTTTAGGAGCTCTGCAACTTCCAGCCTCAAGGCGATACAGTCGGCTGTGTTATGGCCATGGTCCCCATGGAATTCGCACCACTTGCTAGTATCTCTCTTGTCGTTTGCAAATTTATACTTTTCCGGCCATCTAACGGAACTTCCCATCCCTTTCATTACCGAAACGACCTGTTCCGGCTCTATGTTCAAGTTGTAGGGCGGGATTGGATGTCTGTTTCCGCGGTCTTGCTGTCTTCCGGACGGTCGACCATACTCTCTTGTTTCTGTTCTTCGTCTCCTATCATCAGAATATGGTTCGAAGCGATAACTATTGTTCCTGGTAACCGCTTTGTCGTCTTTTCTGCTGTTTCTGCTGTCGTCACCGGTCCTACCGTAAGACCTGTTTGCTTCGTCTTCCTCCCACTTTATTTGGGCCCATGCCTTGGCCAGCACATCTTCCATCGTTCTGCATGGGTACTTGGTTAACTCCTTGTATAGGTCGGAGTCTGTGAGCAGGCCTTTTCTGAAGGCAGTGATGGCAGTGTCAATATTGCAAGAAGGGATGGAAACTTTCTCTCTGTTGAATCGCCCTACGTAGTCTCGGAGTCTTTCTCCCCTTTTCTGCTTGATTCGGTAAAGGTCGTCCGAATGTTTCTCCAGTTTCCTGCTGCTAGCGAAATGCTCGACAAAAACATCCGTGAGTTGAGCAAAAGAAGAAATAGAATTATTAAGTAGATTTGTATACCATTGCAGGGCCGGGCCTATCAGGCTAGATCCGAACCCCTTACACATGCATGCTTCGGCTTGGTCTCTTGGAATCGCGGCAGTAAACATTCGTTGTTTGTACTGGGCTATATGGTCATCTGGATCCGTTGTTCCATCGTAGAGCTTCATGTTCGGTAGACTGAACTTCCTGGGCATTTCGATTAGTGCGATTTCGTCGACGAAAGGTGAGTCGGCGTAGCTACTTGGCAGGCTCTTTTTGATCGGAGCAGGGACGCCTGGGATTCTACTGATGAGGGCTTCCATCTGGGCCAGCCTTAAGGCTACGTCGCGGTCGTGCATTCCTCCAGTCGACGTATGAGTAGAGACCCATTGGTCATGATCTACCGCAGCCGGCTGGAGCGCGGTCGACTGTGGATGTCGACCGAAAATGACCTCGCCGCTCTCTACAATGGGGTTCGGCTGATCGTTTGGTGTCGACCGCCGAGCGGGATCAACAATGGTGCTTCTTGTTCTGGGGTCCGCGTCTGTCGTCTGAGTTTCTCCGTCGGTGACGGATTGCTCTTGCCGTTGTACGGATGGTCCAACGTGAGTTCGATCCAACGGTTGCATTGGATTTACTGGTTCTCTGAATCGGACTTAGGATTGCCTCGATTGTGGAGTGGTTAGAGCCAATGGTGAGCCTAGTCTTTCACGTAGTGCTTGATTTTCTTCTCTCATGGCTGCGTTTTCTGCTTCAAGGACGAGCAACCTCGCAATGGTAGGATCTGCTGGTTGAGCCATGTGGGTGTTGGGTTGCGCGTTGACATCAACTTCACCTTCTTCCAACTGTCCAGCCATAATCGGGTTGTGAGTTTTGTCGATCGATTCGTGCTGTTAGATTTCTTCCCCGGATTATGATTGCCGAGGCCCCACGGTGGGCGCCAAATTGTAGATCGCAGTTTCCACAACTGATGTTGGATCAGGGCACCGACAATCTGCACAGGAAGAAAAAATAGAATGACCGTGAAGATTCCTTGGCGCCGGGGTGGTGCCGGCCTAAGGGTCTCCGACGATCAAGTCAGGTTGTTTGGAAAAGTAAATTAATTAGAAAATTAAAGGAAAAGAATGGAACTGAATCACCTATGCTGGTAGATCGTGGCTGAGGGTGGTAGGAGATGAGACCTTAGTCGTTGAGTCTCTTACTTGACGATGTAATCCCTCCAGAGGAGATTGGCTGTGCGACAGTTCGTGAGTGCTTTTCCAGTTGCAGAGAGTTTTCTTTTAGAATCAGAGAGAGTCAGTAGAAGTCCGTTGAAGTCCCCTTGAGAGAGCCCCCCTGTTCCCTTTTATAGGAAGGGAATCCAATTCAGTTGCCCTGCACTTCGGGATAATTTCCCCTATCTCAGGAAGATATTTTGGCAGTTTCGTGAAGACTGAGCTCCTTACTTGAATTAGTCAAAATCCTCAGGAGGATATGATGACGGTTAGGGAGCCCTGCGTGGACTGAACTCCCAGTTTGAATTAGTCAATATCTTCAGGAAGATATGATGGCGGTTAGGGAGTCCTGCGTGGACTGAACTCGCAGTTTGAATTAGTCAATCCTTATCTGCTCTTGGCGTATGGACCATAGACTTGATCTTAGGCTAATGGGCTTCTGGGCCTGGTAAATATGCAACCCTTTCGGTCGGCAGGCCACTGGGCCTGATAGCGGAATCTGGCCACTACACTGACAAGGAGACTTATTAACAATTATTAGACTCTGACGCATGCTATTGATAATTTTTCTTTTTGATTTTTTTTGTGAATTTTTGGAACCCGTCCCATTTGTTTATCTTCTTCTCCTGTAATTTAAATCGAAGCTATTAAAGCTCCAAATCTTCTCCAGCTTGCGACCTAAGGAAGAAACAAATAAGTGATGAAGATAAAAAAACCAACCATCTGGGTGATAAAATTTGGCCTGGCGTCTATAACCAGACTTGATTTTCTCTTCATCGGCATCCCTTTCTAACTCTGTAAAACAAGAAATTACAGAAATCATATATTTACATCAGATTACAAGTCCATTTTTTTTCTCTCAGAACTTTACCGAGAGTATCATAAAGAGATTTCTCATCGCTCCATTTGGATGCCCTAATGAGTGTTGTCCTCGAGCTCAATCAATAAGCCTGGTCGGTCCATAGAGAAGACGTATAGGGAGAAGAAATCTGAGTGGATGATAATCTGTAATTATTAGATTTTTGGAAAGAAAACCCTAATCGAGCTTGTTCTTTGAAGCAACAGATGAAAGAAGAGAAGACCATGTGAGGAAGATAGATTGCTCGAAGACTAATCATATTTTCTCGCCCTTTGTCTTCCTCAAATTTGATTTCTAAACGAAGGCATTAAAACTCCAAATCGTCTCCTTCAAAGATGACCGGAGACGATTTGGAGTTTTAATGGTTTTGTTTTAAATTACCGGAGAAGAAGATAAACAAAGGGGACGGGTTTCAAAAATTCACAAAAAAGTCAAAAAGAGAAATAATCAATGGCATGCGTCAGAGTCTGATAATTGTCAGTAAGTCAGTTTAAGTACGAGGGGCAAAATAGAAAGAGAAAAAAAAAAGAAAGTGGAATTCAGAGTCCAAACAATGAATTGGATAACATTGGGGCCAAAGAGTCGTACCGATCAAAACTTAGGGCCTTAACGCCAAATTGCCCTTATATTTTTAGGTGTGTAACATTGCATTAACCATTTTTAAAAAAGAAAAAGGTAATGTAACGGTGATGTGAATTACAATGTAAGTGGGTCCTTCCTCTATATTTAATTAGATATGTGTGTTGGGAGTGGGGACCCCCTACTATATTCTGTTGTTTTCATTAAAACTTCTTGTTTTCAGTCAATTGTTGTTTGTTAAGTGTTACGTATGGTTTAGGGTTGTCTATGGGTATCTATCAATTTGAGTACAAACAATAGACTTTTAGTCCTGATTTTTTAATTGTTTAAGAGTTTAACCCTGCTCAATATTATTTTGCACTTTTAGTCCTTTATTTTTTTAATTTTTTGTATTTAGTGTTTATACTCTAAACAACATATAATTTTAATCCTTTCATGCTTAGAATAATAATATATGATATGAATAGATGCATAATAACTCCATGATAAAGTATGATTGAGTGATGTATGAATACTAGAATAAGATGAAAATGCCAACATGATTGTATGCAACTATGTGAATGATATAATATACCATGATATGTAATGTTTGATGAAATGTAAACATGATAGTGTATTGATAAGCTCATTTATATTACATTTAATACCTCTATATTCATATTAATTAGTTAATTATTTTACTCCATTTCAATTAATTAGTATATTTATATTTGTGTGCAGGTTTTATTTGGAGATCACAGAAAAAAAAAAATATTATGAGTCCTACTCATAGTCCAAAAGTTGGCAAGGACGAGAAGAATTCAAGTCCAACTCATTTCACGTAAGGCCTAACATGAAGTATGCGAGTTTTAACCAATGAGGAGGTGTTCTACATTAGTTAGGTTGCTTCGTGTTACGCCGTATCAAAAGCTTATGAAGATAATGCTTCCTATTACGTCCGATTCTGGTTTTGTTAATGATACAAATTAGTACATCAGTATTGATGTGCTAATTAAACATCAAAAGTAAACCCTTGTTAATATTATTTTTTATAAGCCTAGTGTATCAAATTTGATGCTCTAAGCTACAATTCCAACATATCTGTTTCTTTGCACGATTTCCCTCTAACTTAACTTCTTGTTTTCAAAAATTAATTCACAGTTAAACTAAACTATATCTTGTATCACATCTAAAATTATATTTTGACTTTACTATAAAATTCTATATGATTTCATTGAAAACACATAAAATAACAATTTTTTGTTTTATAAAATTCTACATAATTTTATAGTAAATCCTAAAATAGTTTTGGATGTAGTAAAAAATGTATATTATTATAGGTGTAAAATTATTTTTAAAAATAATTTTTGATCACGAACCAAACGGGCCCTTAGAATTTCTATTTGATTGGAAGTGGGTTGTTTGAAAAAAACGTGAAATCCAAGATAATATAGGAACGTGAATCAACAAGGGTGTTGTCGAGTGTTGTATAAGAGAGATGGACCGTACGAAAGATAAAGAGAGAGGGAGAAGTTACCTTGTGCCGATTAGACCAGAGAGGCTAGTGCGTACAAGAGGGGAGAAAAAAAAAGGGGTTGTTCGTGAAGAGTTCGAAAGTGAGAGAGAGAGAGAGAGGGTAGAGGTTTTGTGGGTCGTGGAGAATTTAAGAGAAAGAGGTGGAACCAGGGTGTAATCTTTAAATTATTTTTGTGAGTACACTTATTTGATCCAATAAAATATTATTTATTTATTATGTTTGTTTGTTCAAATATGTGTGGCTAAACCCTCAACTAGGGTTGAGGATGAAGCTTTGTTGATGATACAATAATGGTGTGTAGAGATATTTATATTTCTTCTCAAAAGTGGTATGAATGTTTTAATTATTCGTACTTCGTATAATTGTTAGAGATGAAACCTTGGATATATGTGATGATCTTACATATAGTTTGGGATAATTTCTATCAATTATTAACTTATTTTTGTAAAGTATTATATCAAAAGTGGATAATCTATGTTTTTCAGTGTGTCGGATACTTGGGTTAATTTATTTTTGATCTTTCAAGTGAAGTGGAATGATAAGATTGTTTTAAAAAGGGTTTCAATGTTTAATCATCCATACTGACTTGTTTGATTACTAGATTAATATGTGGTTATCGAGAAAAAAATTAATATTTATATATAACATTATTGTGGGTTCTACAAAGTGGATTCTAAAAATTTTAGTAATTTCTTATATTGGTTTACTCAATTATTTTTATTTAGTTGTCTAATTTTCTTACTTTATTTTAACGGAAAATGTAAAAAAAGTCCTTATTTTTTAGGGGACCAATGATTTTAATCCCTCACTAAAATACTTTTATAATTTTAATCCTTATTTTTTAAAACGTTATGATTTTAGTCCTTAAAAAATTATAGTGTTATGATTTTAGTCCCTAAAAATTTAAAAAATGTGTAAACTAAGTTTTAAAAAATGCCTAAGATACCCTTGTTCACTTTTTTTTTTTAAACTGGAAAAAAAGTGCAAGTCTGAACTTGCACTGCAAGTCTGAACTTGCACTTTTGAAAAATTTCAGATTTGGACTGCCGGTGAGGAGTTCACAGCCGCCGGTCGCCGGAGAAAAGGTCGTCGGTCGGAGGTCGGCCGGCCGCCGGAGAGTCGGTCGCCGGAGAGGAGGTTGCCGGTCGCCGGAGTGGAGGTCGCCGGTCGCCGGAGTGATGAAGTCGACCGTTAATGATTTTTAGATATGGGATATATTTGGAATAAAATGTTTTTAAAGGTTAGTATTGTCTTTTTAAAAACTAAGGACTAAATTCACAAATGTTTTTAATCCAAGGGATTAAAAACATAAGGGTTATAAAAATAGGGACTAAAATCACAAAACCCCTTATTTTAATCATTAGTTTTTAAATCATCTCTGAATTCAAATTGCTAGAATTAGGGTTTAATTAATTTTAGATTTAGTTTGATACTTTTTATTCTTGTCCTTGTGGGATCGACCTAGTAATACGAGCCATATCTATATATGATTCGTGCACTTGCGAGTATTATTTAATTTAAATTAATCTTTTAATTTAAGTTAGTTTAAATACACATCATGTATGATAAAGCATGATAGTATATGTTAACATGATCGTAAATGTGAAGAATGTGTATTATTGAGTGAAAGCATGATATGGTTTCTAGTATGATGACATGCATGAATAATTGCTTGGTGTGATAACATGATGATTACGTGATTGTTGTATAACATGATCGTTGTTTAATTGTTTTTATATTCTATTTTGGCGAGGGTATAAAAACTAAAAATGGATAAATGTAGCAAGCTTAATAGAAACACTAGGATTTTGCTAGATAACTTATGCAGGACCTTAAGTTACATTCTTTTGTTAGGACACAAAATGGTGAGGAAGATACTTACCGCACATAAGACCACTTACGTTAGAAGAGAAACCAATGTTTCAAGAAATGTTCAGAGAGAAGAACCGATGGTTGAGGAAGAATCATGGCAGGATGAGAATTATGACCCAAATGAAGATGAATGGGTATCCATAGAACATAGTGACCTAGAAAGAGGACCCTTTGACGTCAGTGAATCTGAGTCGGAATCCTATGAGTCAGAAGACTCGACTTATATTGAAGGGAGTGTGGCAATGATTCGCAAGGTGGATCAAACCATAGAAGAAACCATGCTAAGAGACCAACCTCAAGTGTGAGAAGAAGAGGTTACACCAAAAGAGATCATCATAAGTAGTGACTCGGAAGAAGAGAATAAAAGAAACAACTGCATCAGAGATAGAGGTACTTATCTTAAAATCTTATTTACAAGTTATTGTAGTAGCTCTAGAATGTTTTAAGAGAACCTAGTAGATTAAACTAGGACAGTGAAGCATGAACACTCGAAGATCATCGTAAAGCCAACCCCAAAAGTATAGTGTTGGTTCTTTTTTAAAAAAAAGAGAGACCTGAACAACTTGGATATAATAAGCATCACTTAGAACTGACAATGAAAGGATGGCATCTTTAGGACTGATCACCCGTAGAGGATGAAACCACAGGGAACAAGGATTTAGTGAATGATTGTATTTGCCAAGGAACCCATAAGTCTCAGAGTTCTCACAAAGATTTCAAAAACAAGAAGGGGTTAAAGTGAGAATTCTAAATACGATGATCAAAGAATGTGAAGTGTTGATCTGCTTAGTACAACGTTGTTTTGAATTTCAAATTTTTTTTTTGTGTAACACCCGAGATTTTTCCACATAGACTAAAGCATGGGCTTAAGGCCCATGGAATATGTATATAAAGTGTAGAAATGAGGTCAAAATAATTTGTAAAATGAGTCTTGCATAAATGTTTCAAAATAATTTTCAAACAAAACTAAATGTTTTCAAAATCTCTTTGAGATAGAGACTAGGGGTTATCCTTTAAAAATGAAGCATTAAACCTAGGGCTGCACACGGTTCGGTTTGGTTGAATTTTTTATCAAACCCATAGCCAAACCATTAATTAATTTAGGAGGACCAAAACCATACCAAACCATGATGGTTTTTTTTTAGAACCAAAACCACACCATCGATTTTTTGGATTTTTTGGGCTTTTCGGTTTTTTTAGGAGTTTTCGATTTTTTTAACGGACAAATCATTTAAAACTAAAGTTTAACTAGATTAAAAAAAATTTAACATATGACATTTATCAATTGATCATTTAAACTTAAACTAAAACATGACATAATTAGAGCACTTGCATTATAAATAATTAAAGTTCGTCCAAACTTAAAAAATAAAAAATTGATAATAACTAAATATTTATTTAAATTTAAAACATGAAAAAAATATCCAAATGTTCAACCATCTTAAGTAATTATTAATTCTTTCTCTTTTTTTGTGAAAATTATTAAATTTAATACGAGAAGATCATCCTTACCAAAAATTATATCAATAAAAAATAATTATAAGGTAATTTATAGGCCATCTATTTTAATTATTACTTTTAAATTAAATTTTGATAAAGTTAAAAATTTTGGTATGATATGATTAGGGATAAAGTCATAAATTTTTTTTAAGAAAAAAATCACAAAACACAACAAATTTCTTTGGTGTGCCTAAAAACTTGTGGGGGTACGTGTTAAGAAATGAGTTGGTCAAATTCTAATTTTACAAAAAACTAAAGCACAATATACTAAAATCTTAATAATTTGTGGGGCACTCAATTTCCTCATATGTATTAGATGTTGGAGTTTTAAAATTTTTTTGGTGGGGCACATTCTCCAACAACTTGCAAGATAGCTCGTTCTCGAATATGATTTTTTTTTATTTTTTTTATGAAGATACATGGTAAAGTCTGTGAAGAGTTCATCTTCATATCTTAGATATCTCTATATGGATCCCAACTTAGTGGCAATTTTAATCACGGTATGTCCACAATTGAATTTTTTCACAATAAAAATAATAATTATATAAAATAATAAATATTTTATAAATAAATTAATAAATATGTATATATTTGAGAACACACATCACATATATGTATTGTCTCATATAGGATACAAATTAACATAGATACATTGACTTATAAAATTGTGATTATATTAAGAGCAAGGCTCTTTAATTCATATTTTCATGAGTTAGCATGCATATTTATACATAATAATGCATGTGTATACTATATAGATATATGTGCGGGTTTTTTTTGGTTTTTTTAGTTTGGTCTTTTGGTTCGGGATTTTTGGTACGGTTTCGGTTTTTTTGGTTTTTTGAAAACATGAAACCAAAACCAGACCATAAATATCGGTTTTTACGATTTTTCGGTTTTTTGGGTTTTGAGTTTTTTAGTTTTGCAGTTTGCCGGTATTTTTTTCAGTTTGGACCGGACTTAAAACCGCACCATGTGCAGCCCTAATTAAACCTTAGAAATGAACCTTCGGTTTGGAAAACTGGTCAAATGAAAAGAAAACTAGGGTTGTGTTGACCTATATTCAGAGTAGAAGTCAACATATAACTTAGAATAACCTCAAACACTAATCATTTCCAGAAGTTTATAAAACATAGAATATCATAAGTCACCTAGAAATGAATATTTTAGAGTTTGAAATGTTAGTAGAAATGGAAATGATGGAATATACTATTATATTAGGTTCATTTTGAAACATTAGGATTTCATTAGAAATGAAATGAAAATTAAAAATGAAGATGAAAAAAATGAAATGAGAAATGAAAATAAAGTTAGAAATGAAACTGGAAATAAAATAATAGGATGTGATTGAGTGTAACTAAGAAGTTTTTGATATGGGGTGACCAAGTGGTGGGTTCCACTTGTCAAAAACGTGGGACTAGGGAATGCCTTGTGCGCCACTTTTATGGGATGAATTTAGTTTCCTAAAAAGTCTAAAAACTTAAAATAAGATAAATACTAGCTTTTAATAATTTTCTGAAAAGAAGATAATTACTAAATTAGATAATTGTTAGTATATCTACTAAAATTAAAGTAAATCCTAAAACTTGATAAACAAGGAATAAATCTAGACCATTAGATTTAGGTTATCCAAAAGTTACTAAATCTTGACCATTGAAATAGTTTCCAAATCCTAAAATGCTTAGATTTCCTAGTTTATCTATAACTTGTAGTATTTAATGTAAACCATTGGATAGTTTAAGATTTAATCTTAACCATCTAAAATAAATAAAATTTTAATATATATTATTAGTCGTTTAAAAATTGAAAGGTCCATGTTTTATGTTTGTCGAATTTCGTGTCAAAAATTAACTCAAGATGATCTCTTGTAATTCTGAGTTAGAGTTTAGTGAGTCTCGGTTCACTTCGGTTGAAAGAGAAGAAATCTACAAAGACTCCGAAGAACTCAACTCACCACCGGAAGACATCCTAGGATGGTAAGTGACTTAGAACACTAAGTACCATAGGTGGTTAGATTGCTAAGAGTGTTTCCCACACTGTTTGTTCTTGATAAAATGTGTTTTAAAAGATAAAAATTTAATCTGGACAGTTTTGGTTTCGAAACCAAGAAGCTTGGTTTCGAAACCAACTGCATTGATGGTGTTATTTTTATATAGGGAAAAGTCTGTTTCGAAATCAACCTCAGTTTGATTTCGAAACCAAACTTTATCTGATGACAGATGAAGTTTGGTTTCGAAACCAAAACTGTTGGTTTCGAAACCAAAACTCATCTGTCTTCAGATGAATTTTGGTTTCGAAACCAAACAGTTTGGTTTCGAAACCAAAACCACATCTATCTTCAGATGAAGTTTGGTTTCGAAACCAACCTGTTGATTTCGAAACCAAAAGACAATAACCATCACAGGTGCTTGTTGGTTTCGAAACCAAATCAGGTCAGTTTCGAAACCACATGTTGGTTTCGAAACCGACTGGCTTGATTTCGAAACCAACGCCCAGATTCTTTTTTTTTAGTGCGATTTTCTGAGCTGTAAAGTAACTTTTTAACACATTATTGCTCATCTCCCTCTAAGCCTTGTTTCAGGGAGATAATTGAGCATGGGAAAACATTTCTAAGTGGGATGAGAGGCTCAATGGATTATTCTCTCATCCCCAATAATGGTGTCTACCATTAGACCTAGAACTAATAATTTAGTCTAGGATTGAGCTGGACATCTTCACTATAAATAGGGGTTGAATCTCCAGTATTCAATCAACCATTCACCCCTCACCTCAACAAGCTCTTGAGAGTTTTTCAAACTCGAAATTCTTAGTTCTCAAGCTTGTTGAACTTGGTTCAAATCCTTCCCACTTTAAACCAAAACTCTGTTTTTGTGTGCCGGTGGTATTCCGGTGGTGAAGCTTGAAAGTGTCAAGCAAGTGGTGATACTTGAAGAGTCAAGTATTGGTTCATGGTGCGGGACTTGCGGAGGTCAAGTTGGAGACGCATCATCATCTACTAAGAGGCAAATTCGTGGAGTTCGAATTTGTTGAAGAACTATACACCGTAGCTGTTGGAGCGTAGAGGGAGTCGTAATTCGTGTCCATCGAGTGGTAAATCGGTTTGTAAGTTTTCATTTCTTTTAGTGGATTATTTTCTGGACTAGGTCCCGGGGTTTTTCCCAGTTTGGGTTTCCTCGTAAACAAAATCTCTTGTGCATTTCTTTATATTTATTAAGAGATTGAAATATTCGATTCTTGTTTCCGCATATTAAAGAATCGAATAAGTCAATACTCTTGACTAGAGATTTTAGTTTCCATCTTTATCACTAACATTATTTTTATTTGGTGATTGTGTAATCCTTAACCTTAGTCACATTGACATACTGTTATTCCAACTAATAACCGTAAGGATTTTAGACTTTCAAAAATTAAAAAGAATTAAAGATAAATAGAAGTCAGAGATAAACTTAGAAAGAGATAGAGTTAGGATAGTTTAAGGGAACCAAAAAGGGGGGGATCGGGAGTTGCCGAACCCTATATATAGGGGGCTGGTCGACCACCCCAACCCACACTAAAAACCCAGCTTTCAAGTTGAAAAAAAAAGAAGAAGAAGAAAAACCCCCTAGCCCAAACCCTAGCCGATTTCTCTCTCTCTCTTTTCATTTTCTTCAAACCCAAGTTTAAAAAAGAGAAATCATTCAAGTTTTTTAAGAAAGCTTGGAGCTTTTTGAGTCAAAGGAAAAGTAAGTCAAAGCTTCGTGGAAATTAAGTGAAAAAGGTAGGATAACCACTATCCTAAAACTTGTTTTTCAAAATTTCCTGTTTTCTTAAATTGTTTTATAAAATCCTGTTTTTCCAAAGATGTTTTCTTTATAAAACCATATGTTGCTTTTCAAAAAGGTTTTCATGCATAAAAGGGCATTATTTTTGGGTTGTGTGATCATGAGTGACTATGTTTAAAAACTATTGAAACTTAATGTGGTAAGATGAGAGGTTTAAAAAGTAAACAACCTTGAGTTAAGAGGTAGTATGCCTTAGTAACTTTGATTTATTGATGCCAAAGAAAGGTATCAAGTTTTCCATAAGAGAGGTATGTTATGTGCTCCATAAGAGAGGTTTAACATAATTCAATAAAATATAATTTCGTCAGTTGTGATATTGTGTATGTGGTATTGAGAAAGTGATGTTGTGTTTGGCCAAAGTGGCACCACCTTGAGGGGCATCTCCGCAAGAGAGGTTTATATCCAGATCCGTCGAAAATGTGACGGTGGTTGGTTTCCAAAAAAATCCTGATGAAGGAAGTGGAACATTAATAATAATAACGTATAAATGAGAGGTAGTAAGTTAGCATATAATAATACATATACTACTATACTATATTATAATATATAATATATACATATGTATATATATACTTTGTTTTGTTTCTCTTTATAGTTGAGAGGTGTTTTAAAAAATAAACATGTTTTCTATGGCTCACACCAGTCTGTTTTTAAAAAGTATTTTCAAAAAGAGTGTTTTGAGTGAACAACCCTAAGTGGTTGATTAGTTTTGAAAAGAAGAGTATGCGAGGTGTTTCAAAAGAAAAGAGTATTTTCAAAAGGCATTGTTTGGATGGGCTTTTATGGCAAAGAGCTTGTGGATTTTCAAAAAAGGTGTTAGTCATTAACTTATATTTTGGTTGCACCTACTGATCTTTCCTCACCTTATGTTTTTATCCCCCTACAAGAACAAGAAGAAGAACTCGAAGTTATACCAAAAGCCTTGAGAAGAAACTAAAGATTTAGAAGTACGTACTATTTTGAGAACTTGAAAAGAAGATGACTAGTGATAGATCACATGGGATTGGGTTTTGTTTGATTATATGCCTTGATGATAATGATTTAATAAGGTTTTGATTAGTTTGTTTTGATTTAATTTGTCACATACAATGATGCTTGATGAATGCTTAATTTTTTTTTTTCCAGAAACCTCCACAAAGGGAGTGATATTATTTAAAAAAATAAGAAAAACGGTTGCATCCAGAGCAGGAGGCCATTATAGCTCAACCTTCCATAACTACATAAGTAGCATTTAGCAAACACTGAATAATATACATCAATTATTTAAATCTATAATTTGGTAGTCCTAGGTAGCCACGACCAATATTTCTTCTCAAGAAATCAGGGCACGAGGTCCACCATTCAAAACCCAGCCAAGAAGCCCCCATTTTGGAGAGGATGTCGGCACATTCATTTCCTTCCCTATAAATGTGTGAAAATCTGAACAAACCGCGCTGAGAGATGTGAAATGCAGTTTTTCCAACGAGTTTTGATGTGCCTAGGGATGTTACAATTATCCTTTAGTGCCATGATCACCAATGAAGAATCACATTCAAACCAAATTTTATTCCATCTCCTGGCGATTGCAATTTCAAATGCACAAACTGCTACCTCGAATTCAGCAATTACCGACGATTGAACCCCAATATTTTTGGTAAAACAACCAAGCATGGTACCGTATAATTTCGAAAAAGTCCTCCACATCCTGCCATTCCTGGGTTACCCAAGGAGCAACCATCTGTGTTGATTTTCATCCAGTCTCTCAGAGGTTTATGCCAAGTTACCTGATATATGTTTGGTGCCTTATGAGGCTTTGCAGGAACACCAAAATAACGCAAGATAGATAGATCTGCAATTGAGTTACCCATAGTATCTAAGCAAAGACGACCTGACTCTGAGATGAATTTAGTAAGGAGACTGATAACTTGAGGGATTGGAGTCCATTCATTCTCGAATCGAACTTTGTTCCTACACCACCAAATGATCCAGAAACAGTTAATAATTGCTGCCCAGAGAATATGAATAACTTGGGTGCAAGACGAGGTTTGTCCTATGGAGGAGAAAAGAGAGCTGTAATCTGAGTAGTTTAAACAACAATCAAACACCCAGTTGATCCAGTTCCAAACATTCAAAGAAGAGATGATTTATGGATACCCAATAAGAAGGAACATTACAAAGGCAGCAACAGGAAACCATTATAATTCCCAATCGGCGAATACAATCATCAGTTTGCAAACGGCCATGAAGAATTTTCCACACTAGCCAAGATCGTCTTGGCGGGATCCAAGATGTCCAAATTTTTTTGAACCAGGGGAGCACAATATCGCGAGGACGGATGAAATCATAAGCCTCTTTGAAAGAGAGCTGCTCGTCAGGAGAACTTGTCCAAACCAAACAGTCTTTTTCATCCTCCATAGGAAGTGAGATACTCGAAATTGTTAAGACCAGAGTTTGATCGATTGATTGTAAGGTGTTTAGAATAAGCCAAGAGCCCAATGATATGAAGTTAACAACCTTAGCAATTAAAGACCTTCTGGAATGGTTGTCGATTTGAAGGTGATCTGCAATCGAACCATCAATAGTTGGGCACCAGTATTTGAAAGGAGTGGTTCCTAGAGGAATTCCTAGCAATGAAGATAGAGAATCATCCAATTTGGAGAGATCTTTCCCACAAATAAGAGGATTTCTCCGGACAAAATAGTTGGCCCGAGGCCAAGCTGTACTTCTGAAATAGGTTCAAGATATGTTGAAGATCTCTTTTTCTCCCTTTGCAAAAAACCAGAATATCATCAGCATAAAAGAGATGGGTTGGTGCGTTACAGAGAGGAGCTGAGATAACATTTATGTGACCAAGAGAAACCAGATTGGTGATTCCACGACTGAGAAGATCTTCCGCAAGACAAAATAAAATAGGGGAGAGAGGGTCCCCTTGTTGAACCCCTCGCTTACATTCAAAGAAGTCCACTGCCTTGCCATTAATAATAATAGAAAGCTTAGCCGAGTGAAGAATCGTAGAGATCCATTGAGTGAAGGTTTTTGAGAATCCAAAAGCAGATAAAACCTAAAGAAGAAAATTCTAATCCAGAGTACCGAATGCTTTTTTGATATCAAACTTAATAGCAACATTATCTCCATAGCACCGTTGGTCTAGCATATTAATTGCCTTGGAAGCTAAACCAATGCACTCAAAAATACTACGACCTTTGAGAAAAGCCCTTTGATGAGGAGATATAATCTGAGCTGCAATGCTGCCAAGACGGTTGGCTAGAACTTTGCAAATGATTTTATAGTGAAAGTTTCCTAGCGCAATCGGGCGAAAATGTTCTACTTGATCAACACCTTTAGTTTTTGGGATGAGGAAGATGTTGTTTGAATTCATGTCTGGATAAATCCAACCTGTTTGAAAGAATGAAAGAACCGACCTGAAAACATCATTTCTGACAATATCTCAAAAAGAGCGGAAAAAATAACCACCAAAACCATCTGGTCCAGGCGGACCATTAGCATTCATATCAAAAACTTCCCCATGAACTTCATCAGGTGAGGGAGGCATAGTCAACGAAGCATTCTCAGTTGTAGTTACCAAGTTTGGGATGAGAGAATCAATTAAGTCTGTGTCCATAAAATTGTTATCAGTTGAGTAAAGGACTTTGAAGTAGTTTGCAATGTGAGATTCAATACCTCCATCATGAATTAGAATATCATCTCCCACTTTTAAATGAGTCAGTCGCTTAGTTGCTGATTGAATCTTAGCATAGTTTTGGAAAAAAGTAGTATTTCTATCACCTTCGGCCACCAAGAGATCCTGGCTTTGTCACTCCAAAACTTATTACGCCACAAATAACCTGATTAGAAGCTTCGAGTTCCTCAACATGAAGGTCTTCCGAAAACCCATTGATTGCTAGACGATTTTGGATGTCAGATAAAATTTCCTGAGCCTTGCACACATTATGATTAACATCACCATAAACCTCTTTGTTCCATTTCTTCAAAACCATCTTTAAGGACTTTAATTTTTGTATGAAAATGTACATCGGACAGCCAGAATAATTACCATTCCAAACTTCTGCAACCACATTTCTTAGCATGGTGATCCAGCCACATTCGCTGAAAACGAAAGCTGGAAGGGTGAGTTGGAAGACCACTATTAGCCTCTAAAAGTAAAGGATAATGATCTGATTTCAATCGTTGAAGAGTGCTGCATATAGAAAAATTCTAGAAACTGAGCCAAGCATCATTGCAGAGAGTTCTATCAAGGCGCATTTCAGTATGCTTCCGAGTACCTCTACCATTGGTCCAAGCAAACGCAGCACCTCTAGTATCCAGGTGATGAAGATTGCAATTTTCGGAGAAAGAGTGAAAGTCCTCACAAGATCTCCGAAGGGGTGGAGGTCCCCCTTCTTTTTCATGAGCGCCCAAAACAGCATTGAAGTCCCTAATTAGACTCCAAGGGCCCGAGAAATTCTGAATCAAATTGAACCAAAGAGATCGACAAGCTTAGTAAGTAGTGCAAGCATAAATAGATGTAATACGAATCACCTCATTATTCACATCAAGTTTAATGGTAACCTGCTGATTAGAAGTTGATATGACTGTTGGAGATAGTGCAGGAGAAAAAAAATACGCCAAAGGTTAGGGAGTGAGGAGCCTCGATCATTGAAAGCCAAAGGCTGCATGTTAATGTGACGCCAAACAGTCTGGGAAATCCGAAATAGATATCCAAGGTTCTGCGATAAATAGAAGATCAGGGCAGATTTTAATAGAGAAATCAGTGATTACCTGCTGTGTGGGAGTGTTTCCTACACTTCTTGCATTCCAATAGATAATTTTCATTGAGTACCTGTACCAATTTCGACCCTTGATCGAATAGGGTAAGGTTCCTCCCGGATTGGAGCAGCTGATTTTTTTCTTGCTTTCTTTTTTTGAGACTTTGTTAAAACAGGTTGAAAAGCTTCTTGGGGCAGGTCGTCAGATTCCTCTTCCATACGGTTCCCCCAAAGTTTTGCAACTCTCTCAGCTTCTTGAACTGCAATTTCTGAAAATTTTGTTGTGAATCAGGAACTATACTGTGCGTGGATTCAGTTGAATCAATGGATTTGTGCTGATTTGATGATTTTTCTATTGGGGAATCTTCATTTCGTCCATTCAATGGTGTAGCTGGATCGGTTTACTGGAATTTGCTTGTTTATCATTTTTTTCATTGTTGAAATCCTGCTGAATTGACTGCCCATGCAATGGTAGATCACCAACAGTGGGTAGATCAACTTTTTGTGAGGTTTCAGGATTGTGAAGAACCGGTTGATCAGAACCTTTATCATCCTTTTGAGCTTTATTTTTTGAAACATCAGCTGCATGGCCATCAGCAATATCTGAGTTTTCACGAACAGGTGCTTGAGGCGTGTTGTTTGGTTTTGGGTTTCCACGAACAGGTGCTGCAATAT